>CANXYC010279287.1:0-21151 GCA_948193065.1 Aleurites moluccanus | reverse complement strand
TGATCAGAGAGTTATATATATATATATATATATATATATATAACAATGATTATGAGTAATAAGATTACATTCAATGACATATATTTATATGCCTACAAAGAAATGGCACCCATCAATGTGATGATAAAACAACCATCAAATCCATTGAGATACTACGATCTCAAACCATATGTATGCTTGATCAGAACATACGTCCCAAGGCCGATAGGCCTCCCCTAGGTAAAGCCACTGATATAATTTGACCTTATTAGCTAGGTTACTGGTTTACACAATCCAATAATTTCTCCCTCATTGGAAGGGCGTTCTAAATCATCAATAGCCATACAATCGATACAAGAAACAATGGGTAGGTCTATAGACCTCTCAATATCACTAACAATATTCGATAGATTTTCAATAATTGCATATGACCCAAATGGTCTTTCAAAGGCAATACATTTTAATGATGGCCCAATGATATTATAATATCAAAAATAATAATATTCAATATGAAATTTAGTCCAAGAACAATGACTAAACTTCATTCAAGAACAATATTAACAAGTGTGGATTGGATTTCATAACAAAAAATAAATTATCCCATAACTTACCTCAATCCAAAGCAAATAATTCAACTATCACCACAATCAATAATCCTTAAGTCCTTGGGTTCACCAAGCCTAAAACAACAATTTTTCAAAATTGGGTCAATTAGGATTTCCTACCCCAAAGCCATTGTACAAAGAATTATAGGATTTTATACCCATTAATGTTCAATAAATTGATTTCTAATACCAATTAAACCATTAAATGAAAAGTTACTATTCACCATACTATTCACATAAAACCATTATATCTCATAACTCCTATATCAACCATAATCAATGACAATAAATACTCATAAAAGACTACCTACAACCCATAAACAACTAATCTAACAATACCATAACCCATAAACAACTATAAAAGTAAAATTCTAGGATTTACCTTCAAAACCCTAGAAAGAGTCTTGAGAAAGAATGCCCTTGAAAGTAATTTTATGCCTTAGAGTGTGTTTCCCATGAAGAATCCTTGGAGAAAATGGTTATTTGGATGATCAAAGAACAATATGGCTAGTTGAGCAAAGGGAGGAAACGAGAAGAGGAAGGAAATAAAATTAGTGGTTCCGGTTCAAAAATCTAAAAAATGACTTCTATTTATAGAGCCCGAAGTTTCACGCTCGTGAACAAACAAAAAGTCAATTTCTCGTATTTAGACAGAAAGCAAAATAACAGTCGTGATTAGAGTTCATGTCCGTGAAACAACATAGTTTAAATTCACGGCCGTGAGAAAAGTTCACGCACATGAAAACAATAGGTTCAATTTCATCAAGGCAAGCACTTCTCAATACCATTCTAATACTTACCAAAACAACTCTAAGATCAACTAACACACTCTAAACAATATCTATAACTAAGAAACTATTCTATAACAAACAATCAATACAATCTATAACCATGAGACTATCAATAACCTCATGCAATCATGCAAATTGAAATCTTGGGTGTTACAAAATATTTTCTCATCCACTAGCGGATTGGAGGCTTTTGATGTCAGAACTATTGATACAAAGATTGTTAAAACAATTATGACAGTATCTTCATCGTCTAAATTCTCTAATTTCTTAAAGACAAGGATAACATTGATAACATCATTCATTATGATGTTATTGTAATTCTAAGCATCCCTTAGTAAACGTCTGAGTAGTCTTGGGGTTTTTGCAGAGACAAAATTCAACACCTCCTCATTATCGCCAAAACCAATACTGGTTACCATAGTAAACTCCAAGACCAAACTTCACCTTATTCCCACCAATTACGAACCACATTATCGTTGGATCAATAGCTGCTTCATCTTTTGTACCCTCAACTTCCCTTGACAAAATATGATGCACAACCTGTAAATTGGGAGACAAATCTTTTGGTACATCCAAAATTAAATGAGAACATGCATGAGGTCTGCATAATGTTTATTGTTGGGGGTTAATTTATTCCTTAATTATGCTACCTTTTCCCCGAAGTTGCAATGCAAGGTATTTTTTGCCGACCCAATTGATATTTGTATTCAGAATCCTATAAAAAAATAAGCATTTTAATATAAAGAATTAAATATGAAACTTCTTCAACTTTTCTTCAACTAAATTAAAACTGACTTCGACCAATCTAAAATAGTCAAACATAGACGAAATATGGTTGAAAATAAGACGACATATGATATGGTCACAAAATAAATCAAAAACAAAAAAACAATATATTCTCAGACTAAATAAGCAAAATGTCATATAGTTCTACTAATTTATACTGAACAAGACTTAATTTCATTTGATTTCGACTTTATTCGAATTTAAGATGAACATAATTGAACTGTAGTGGAAATATTAAATTTTTACATAACCCATGCATTCAAAACAAATGAACAACCGGAAAAAAAAAAATACACTTTTAGTAAATTCAACTCTTTTTAAACTCATTCGACTAATTTTATATTGACATCGTTTTTTTATATCAAAACTAACTCTTTCAATTAATTTTACATCAAATATAACTCATTCGATCAAAAGTAGAATTTTAAACTTACATATTCATTTTCGCGAGCCATTGTTAACAAAAGAGTCTGTGATTTCAGAGAGAGACAACGAAGAAAATGCTCTAATCCAAAAGAGAAAGATGACATAATGCAACAAAGCTTACGTTTCATAAGAGAGAGAGAGAAGAATGCGTAGGGTTACTTCATTTTTGAAGCAAAAAGAGAAAAGTGCACAAATGAGTCGAAAGGTTGCTGAGAAGATGAAAAGTAATTGTTTATTTTTTCACTTGATAGATAGGTGGGGTAAAGTTGTCCTAAAAATGATAGTGTCAAAATTAATATCATTTTTGCATAACTATTATATATAATATTATTTTGGGGTATTTTCCAATATATTATGATTTTTTAATTAGATTATATTTACTTTTCTTGTTTTAGAATTATTATGATTCCTATTAGTTCTCAATTAAGGTTTGATGCCTCATAAATAGCCCTACTATATAATAATTTAGGAATATTTCATTATTAAAAAAAATTCAGTATTTTTATTCCTGTATTCCTATTGACTTCTAGAATTTATCTTTCCTTATAGACTTAAGGATGTTTAAAACATAAACCTGTTCTAAACTTGTTACCCTACTTCCTCGCAACTTCAAATAATCCTTTTGAGATTTAAAAGATTGATTTTTTTAGAATATAATGTGGTAGTCCTAATATATTTTTATAAATACTTTAATAATTATACTTGTAATTTTTTAATTAGATTATTTTTTTTAGAATAGTTATGATTCCTAGCTATTAATTTTATGAGTTCCCAATTAGAGTCTAATGCCTTGTAAATAGAAAATTTTAGGTTTTCTGATATAATTTTTTTATAATTTTATTACATATTTTAAAATATGAGGTATTTTAATATGAACTTATTAATTTGTTATAATATTATTCCCAATAGACTTAAGGATGTTTAAAATATAAACATATTCTAGTCTTGTTATTCATAGCTTCTTCGCTGCGTCATTAATATCTATTGAGAATTATTACCTTAGTAATTGTTTATTTTTTCACTTGATAGATAGGTGGGGTAAAGTTGTCTTAAAAAAGGAGTGTCAAAATTAAAAAATTTCAAAAATTAATATTATTTTTGCATAAACTATTATACATAATTTTTCAATATATTATAATTTTTTAATTAGATTATATTTACTTTTCTTGTTTTAGAATTATTATGATTCCTATTAGTTCTCAATTAAGGTTTGACGCCTCATAAATAGCCCTACTATATAATAATTTAAGAATATTTTATTATTAATAAAATTTCAATATTTTTATTTTGTTGACTTCCAAATTTATCTTTCCTTGTAGATTTAAGGATGTTTAAGATATAAACATATTCTAAAATTGTTTTCGCAACTTCGGGTAATCCTATTGAGATTCAAAAGATTGGTTTTTTTAGAATATAATGTGATAGTCCTAATATATTTTTATAAATATTTTAATAATTATACTTGTAATTTTTTAATTAGATTATTTTTTGTAGAATATTTATGATTCCTATCTAGTAATTTTATTAATTCCCAATTAGAGTCTAATGCCTTGTAAATAGAAAATTTTAGGTTTTCCCATATTTTTTTTATATATTTTAAAATATGAGGTATTCCAGTATGAACTTATTAATTTGTTATAATATTATTCCCAATAAACTTAAAAATGTTTAAAATATAGACATATTCTAGTCTTGTTATCCATAGTTTCTTCGCTACGTCATTAATGTGAATTTACTTAAAATGAATATCAAACATCGTTTTGAAATGATTTTTTAAGGATTTAGGTGATTAATTTAAAATATTATTTTGAAATTTAAAAATAGAAAAAATTTAAATTAAATATTATATTTTTTTAAATGATATTTTCAAAACTCTATTTTTAAAATAAAGTTGTACCCAAAAACTCTTTAATTCTTGTAATTCCATACCTTGACGGAATCTGTGATCTTGTTTAAGAAAGCCTAGATTAAATGCCTGACACATACGCGGACTCAACTAAATCTGTGGTCCCGGCTCGTTGGGAACCTCCGAGCTTCGAGAAGAAATTCGAAGCCCATCGAACTTAGAAAGGGAGAAAAAGACCCATCAACAATACTTGTTTCACATATCAGTAAGTATGTTATGTTGATGCTAGAATTCCTCTAATTTTAAAATATGTAATATACCAATCAGAAAGAAATATTCATCATAAGATGTTTAAAAAATTTGGCTATCTTGTTAATTTTTTAATTTTTATTTTCTTTAGTGGGTTTGCCACAGGGAACATATCATCATCTCCACCACCAAATACCATTCATTTCATCAAGATCCAAATTTCTTCCAAAATACCAATGTCATCATCTTATTTAAAAATTTGCAAATTCAATTCAATTCCGTTATAATTGATTTAAATTGAATATTCACAAATTAATTTTAGGACAATTGAAAAAATTATATATGATACATAAAAAAAAATAACTAAAATATTTTAAATAATGCTTAGATAAGAAAAATAATTAATTTACAAACATATTGACAGAACTAACTGTAATTTTATAATTAATGTTTTGTATTATTATTTATTTATATTATAAGTTAAAAATTATAAGATATATTATAATATATTGTAAATAAATTATACTTTTAGTGATAATTAAACATGTAATATTAGAATTAATAAACTGTCCAAAAATATATAGTTGCCAACTATTAGTTTCAAAGAATCCTGTATTTACTTTGGAAACAAAGGTCAAATTGGCTACTGAATTATAAATCAACATTCAAATTATCCACAGTATATTAATTTGAACAAATTAACACATATTCTTGTAAATTTGGCAAAATTAGCCATTTTATCTGACAATATCTAAAAAATTATAAAATGTTATAATTTTTAATTTTTAATATTTTCCTTTTAAATAAAATTATAAAATATGAAAAATAAAAATTTGAAAAAAATAAAATGAAAGAAGATTCCTTAGATAACGAAAAATAGACATGATTTGAAGAAAGATCAAGGCTTTGGGGAGGAGTTTGAAAAACCACTGGCTGGGAGTCAGACCTTCAAAGTTATTGAGGTCGTGTTAAGCCTACTAAAATCATTGCAGGAAGTGATAGTAGACTGCAAAGCCAATTAAGACTTTAAACATTCAGTTTAGGTTGAAAATCTGAACCCATAGGACCTTGAATAAAAGGTGGGGCAAATTGGAAAGGTTCCAAAAGTTGGAGAGGGATAAATCTCTCAAATCTTGCTTCAGAAAGATTAAGACATGTCAAACTCACCCACTGATAAAGCTAGGAATTGGAATCCCTCCAAGAACATTTCACATTCCAACTCCCTGCTGAATTTCATTTCAAGAAGTGAAATAAAACATACCATTTCAAGTTTGAAAATTTGGCTACCTAGAAATAGATTAGTCCTTTGCTTTATTACAAAGGACAAGCTGTGTAAATTTAGCTATCCACAGGGATTGAAAATAGAGAAGGCAAACCTTGGCTATCCACAGGCAGTCCTTTGCCTGATACAAATACTTCCCTTGAGCTGCAATAAATTGCTCTTCTCCTTCAGCTTCGATAAGCTACAGAGCTGCGTAAATTGTCAATTATCGATACCAAAAAGAGACCAGCTTCGATGATTCATCAACGTAAATAAGCCAAAAACAAGGAAGAAAAATCTTTTACCGTACCTCTTCATGTACAAATTTAGCCCAAAAAGCAAGCCTGAGCTGTCATAATGGTCTTCAGGCTAGAGAGGACTGTTTTTCCAAGTTCCATCGATGTACTAAAGAATGACAAGTGATCCTGCAATTGTTTTCCATTGTGAACAAGCACAAGAACTTTCTTAAAATGGATTTTACTCAAGGAGGAAAGGACTCTTATTGGAGAGTTCTTCAGAGCGCAATTCAAGTTGATCAAGGTGAAAATTTAATGCTCTCTGCCTAACATTTGGTCAAACATTTTGTTTCCTTCTAATAATTATGTTGATAAGCAAGTCTAGATTTTTCAAATCTTATTAAAGCTGGTCATTTACAAGGAAAAGGAGAACCTTAGATTAAAGCTAGTTTTAATTCAATATAGATGTATGAACAAGAATTCTGTTGATTCAAAAGATATTGACTTTCATATTGTTTACTTGACATTAATAAATAAATAGATGACATCCCATTTCAATTGTTATGACATTGTCCACATCAAAGCCGAATCCACTAGCTTTGCCCATGGACTTAGAGAGAGAGAGAGAGAGTACAAAATTAAACCAAGGAAACATCTGAGAAAATCAGCAAAGAGATCAAGAATGGGCATATGTGTGTATGTACAATTTAAGTAATACAAACCTGAATGATTCCTGCAAAACTAGCATTTATTATCCTTTAGTGGTTCTTTTGACATTCATGCCACTTCCATAACCATTGTCACTATTCCCAATGACAGGAAAACAACCTGAGTGATAAGTTGCCCTGATTTACCACTCCCCTATAGGAAATAAAACCAATAATAGGCAATGCAGATTTTGCAATTGATATTGAAATATCCTAATGGCATGAATAAACATATCATGCATTAACAAATGCAAATCCATATGCATTAACACAAAAATATATATGCATTCATATTATCATATTAAAGATGTTCACATTGCAAAAAAAAAAAAAAAAAAATTCAAATAAGTAGTTTCGATTGCATTTGAAAACTACAATTTCAAATGGTACCCCCAAAATGAAAAGAGAAAAAACACATCACAATAAGAACAAATTCTGCAATCTAAGAATTTTGAGAATGAAAAATAATTATCAGAGTCATAGATTCCAAATATTTCAACCAAATTAAAGCAATTATCTTCATAGACGCACTGATACTATGTCATCAAGAAGCAATATCTCACTACCCAAATGAACAAAGGCAAGATAGAACAATTTACATCTAACAATTCGATAATGTATTTCCTATTTTCAGGTGTTCTGTTCAAATAATTTTATGAGATTATATGACCAATAACTCTAGCAACCTCACGTCAATCAAAACTGCTAGTCATCCATAACCAAGAAAGTTGCACAATCAATTGAAAAAGAGCCCTCAAAATCTATCATTGCCACAAAGCCAAACCCATCTCTTATTTTTTCATGGAATCAAATAAAGAATACCCAAATCACAGAAAAAAAAATAGATAAAGCACATACCACTTGTGAAGCAGTTATAGAATTCTGCCATCTCCATAAGCATAGTGGTGACAGCATCGAAACAAGCTGGGCCTTGGTGGGTACTAGACGAATCAAGGATCAGGCTCACAGAGAGTGGCTTTTGAAATGTCAGATTGTCAATTTTGAAGCAAGAACCGAGAGAGTTGGATTCTAGAAATAAGAAGTAACCGTTGGGATTTGAAATTTTGAAACAAGTAGTGAGAAAGCTTGATTGTTAAAAGAGGAAAAATTTACCGTTTGGATTTGAAATTTTGAAATAGGGGATTAAAAGTGACCGTTGGGATATGAAATTTGGAAATTTGCTTGGGATTTAAGTTTGAATCAGGGAATGAAAATTTTGGTTGATTTCTTTGTTAGGGATGAAAATTAACAGTTGGGATTTGAAATTTGAATTAAGAGTTATAAGCCAGTGTTGGAGAAAGGGAGTGGGAATTCACAATATCTGCAAGTCTCAATTGGGCAAGACTTGAGAAACCCTTTAAGCACAAAAAGGAAAGCCAAAAACCCTTTGCGCTGTTCAATTTCAAACAATCATTGATTTTATATATGGAACACAACAGTTGAATCCACGTCTCTGTTTCCCTTTCCCTTCTCTCTTCCCTTTGCAGCCTGCAATTACAAATCGCAAAGCTTCAATCTTGCAGTTGCAGACTTGGGTGTTCGTTGATATTGGTTGGTTCAACTAATGCAGTTAAGGATTTTTTGGAAAGGCAAAAAAAAAAACCTTTTGCGAAGATGGGTAGATTGTTAAGATTGAATATCCACAATGTTAAATTCTTCTTGAACTTATGAGGTCGTAATATATCCAATAATTACTAAGTTTAAAAGAAGATTTATAATCAAGCTTAAGGGAAGATTAATGAAAGACAAAACCTAATTAATTTAATTAATTGACTGCATTATTAACTTAGTATAATCTAATAACTTAAGCTACTAATTTTTTATGTCGAGTATCTGCTATTGTTGGAGAAGAAGATGAAGATAAAAAATGATGGTTTTTAGGGCAAGGCACTGTGGTATTTCAGGAATTAAGAATGTACAAGAAGATTAAGAAAGGATGGTCAAGAGAATGAGCATGAGCTCTGTGGATAAATCTGAATTAAATCAGTTGATTGCTTCTGATGTTTTGAGTATAAGAGACTATTCAATCTGTGCCGGAAATGGTTGCTGAAGAGTTCGACCGTCCTTTGCAAGTGGAAGTTGGTTATGCCATTCGCCAGTGACGGCTCCAGGGCCCATGGCCCAGACCCAAAATATAGGGGCCTGAATTTATTTTCTTAATGTACAAGTTATAAAAGATTTTTAAATCTATTTAATAATTATTTTAATCTTATAAAATTTTGATTTTATTAAAATTATAAACAAATTTTGTATATTATTTAGAGTAATAAATGTTACAACATCTTGAACAAAAAAAATATAAATGTTGTAATACTTAATTAATTTTAGGATGATAAATCTCTTCATTTAATTATTATTTTTTTTAAATGAATATTGTGTTTTACCTTAAATTAATTTTAAAGTTAAAATTAAATATTCTATTCTCAAAATTTTCTCTATATATTTAAAATTAAAAAATAACAATAATCAAAACTTCATTCTTCTCCTATTTTCTTAATTTTTTACTCTTTCGCTATTTTCTTTATCTTCTACTCTAAATTGCTTTAATAAAATCTCAAAATTCACCAAATCAAAATTTGCAAGATTGATTCAAAGAACCTCTCAGAATTTATAGAAGAGGTAAGATAATTTTTCATAATTCATATTTAATTTTTTCTGCAGAATTATTTGTTCTTAATTTTTATTATTTACAAAATTATTTAACCAAATTATGTAAGTTTTCCTATTGGATGATCATGAATCTAAACTATAGTATGTGATTTTTTATTATTTTTTTTTTATGGAGGTATAAGATTCTAGAGTTTAAAGAGAGTGAAATCAAAAGAGTATAAATGAGGTGCTATAGTTTCTTGCACTTTTTATAATTATTTTTATTTCAGAAAAATAATATTAAAATCTCTAAATTATTTATTTTGTAAACAAAAATGTCTACTAGAAAATACGAACTTGGATTTTAAAAACTTATATAAAAAAAAAAAAAAGAAAGATGAAAGAACTAATTCAATCTCAAAAAGATGCACTTGATAGATTTTTCATTAGTACGAAGCACCAAATTCAAAAAAAAAAAATGAAAATGAAAATGAAAAATCAACTAAAAATTGTGAAATTTTTTTAAAAAATAACAATTCAAACTCATTAAATTACTGGTGAAGAATATCATGAATATTTAGAAGAAGGTATTTCAATTGTCAAAAATAAAATTATTAATGATAAAGATGAAATATTTATTATAAATATTTATGATCCGACACAATGAGATAATTTAAACACAAACTTAATTGATTTATTGGTTGAGAAAGATTCAACAAGACAAGTTTTAGATTTTTTAAGAGATAAAATTTCTGAATACTTTTCTACAATTTATTTTATTCGAAAATTACCAAATGAAGAAAAACATGATAGAAAATTGCTATATTCAAAAGAATTAAATAAAGTATTTTGTTATTCTTGTAAATTATTTAGTTTAAATTCAAATACAATTCAATTAGCAAATGAAGGGTGTAGAGATTGAAAAATCTTAGTGCCAAATTTAAGAGATGAGACAAGCAATAAACATGAATATTTGGGTTGATGTTAAGATGAGATTGCTTAAAACCAAAACAATTGATAAACATTCATAAGAAAAAATAACTAAAGAGAAAAAGCATTGGAATGATGTATTATTAAAAATTATTATTGTTGTAGAAAAATCTTTCAAAAAAATAATTTGGCATTTCACAGTACAAATGAGGAGATTTTTCAAGAAAATAATAGAAATTTTTTGAGTTTAATTGAGATAATTATTGAATTTAATCAAATAATGCAAGAACACCTTAGATGTATTTATAATGGAGAAATTCATAAGTATTATCTTGGTCATAATATATAAAATGCGTTGATAAATATTTTAATTAGAAATAAAAAATACCATTATTATAAAAATCAAAGAATCAAAATATTTTTTAATTATATTTGATTGTACCTCAAATATGAGTCATAAAAAATAAATATTATTAATTAAAATGTGTCGATATTTCAATAAGTCCTATTTTTTAAAATAAAAGAATATTTAATAAAATTTATAAAAAGTTGATGATATCTCTGGTAAAGGTCTTTTTGATATACTTATGAGTATACTAAAAAAATTTGAACTTGATATAAATGATGTGAGAGGACAAGGATATGATAATGATTTTACTATGAAAGTTGAATAACAAGGTGTGCAAAAACATTATTAGATATAAATTTTATAGCATTTTATACACCATGTGGTTGTCATAATTTTAATTTAGTATCTTGTGATATGAATAATTCATATGCTAATACTTTTACAATTTTAGAGTAACCCAACATATATACTCATTATTTTCTTTTTCTACAAAATATTGAAAAATTTTACAAGATCATATTTGTAATTTAACACCTAAGTCATTATCATAAACACGTTGAAAAGTCATACTGAAAGTATTAAAAGAATAAAATTTCAAACTCCATAAATAAGAGATGCTTTATATCAATTAATAAAAATGGGTAATTATTATGAATTTATGTTTTATCATATAATATTAAAAAATTCATATATTTTCAAAATTATACTAAAAAATTTTTGCATTTTCTTTTCATTAAAATTTAAGATTTTTTTGTTAAAAATCTGTTAAATCTATGTAAAAAAATCATATTTTCATTCTAATTTTCACTCAAATACCATCACATTCAAAAATATTAAAATTTTTATTTTCACCATCACCACCAAAACCAAATTAATCAATTCTTTTGGAATATGATGAAAATTTCACTCATGAACATTGAGCTCAAGGATATTAAACAGAGGCACAGAAACATACATAATCCTAAATCAAAGGCCTATAAAATAGCTAGTACAATTGTACATTAGTACTCCACAAATAGCCTGGGGAGATAAACACTAATATTATATATATAACCACATCAAACAAAGAAATAAAAGGTCGCATATATAGACAATGGTGTGGATATTGAATGTCCATATTGGCACACCCATGCAATAGCAGTTCTATGCGTTACCACTTTGAGATATTATACCTCTATTATGCTGGCATGTATTTTAGCAATAATTAACTTTCTTCTTTTACCAAGTAAAATCAATAGTTTAGAATTTATTCATTGTTCTGTGAAGATGGTTGAGACTGGTGTTTGTCTCTGCCCACACCCAAAATCATATAGTTAAGCAAGATAACAAAGCCTGATTGTTCTTCAATGGAGCATACACTAAATATTATAAACCTGGTAATGTCCGGTGTTTTCCTATGATTCTATCTTTATTTAATTCTTATTTCAGTATGTACAAACTGAAGAAATCCAGTTTGATGCCAGATTTATTGTGTAGCTTGGAAATTGATATAACTTTGTTAGACATGTAAAGAGTTATTGTGAATGGTTGAGTGGTGCCTGTGTTCTAATTGATGGTTTGGGTATTCTGGTGGTCAATATTAACACAGAGGGTTTAGAGGCCGATACTTCATCGTACCACTGCAAGTAAGCATGGTGCTAGGACAAATTTCATTTTTTGACTTTTACTATGAAAGTTAAATTTTTATTTATTTTTGGATTTGCTTCTTATTTGTGATAAATTGTCCCGTATCACAAGGGACATATCCCTAGAATCAATCGATCTATCATTGGCTATCGGATTTTATTGTCGAGACAAAGGTTTGCTGGCTTATCTTAGTGTTTTCTTTTTTTTTAAATATTCAAGTCAAGGTTAACTTTGCAAAAGAAAACTCATTCAATGGGGTATCTTACCTTGACTGATTTTTTACTTGCGGCTGGACAGATGGTTTTGATAATTTTTGTTATTTGGCAACAAAACTGGCAGATGAGTCTCGTATTAATTTGGTTTTGATGGTGATGGTGAATATAAAAATTTTGGTGTGTTTGAATGTAATAGTATTTGAGTAAAAATTAAAATGAAAATAGAGGGTATTATGGACTTTTACATTGATTTAACGAATTTTTAATAAAAAGATTTCAAATTTTAACGAAATCAAAATACAAAAATTTTTTAGTATAATTTTGAAAATATATAAATTTTTTAACATAATATAGTAAAATATAAGGATTTCATAGAATTATTTCTAATAAAAACTAATGAAAATCCTAAAATAAAATGTTTATTTATATCTTTAGCAACATGTGAGATTGAAAATTTTGAATTTTTATTAGGCATGATTATTTGGTATGATATGTTGTTTGTTGTTAATACGGTTAGTAAATATTCATAGAAAATTGATATTTTTGTTGCAATAGATCACTTGAAAGGTCTTCTTTCTTTTTTCAAAACTATAGAAAAAATAGTTTTACATCTTCTATGATTATTGCTAAAAAAATTGCAGAGCAAATGAATATAGAATTAAAATTTCGTGAAAAACATACAATAGATATAAAGAAATAATTTGATGAGAATGAAAATAAAGAAATGAAATTGTCAGTGAAATAATCTTTTAAAATAAATTATTTCACATATTTAGTTCAACATGTTATTTTCTCACTTTAAAGTAAGTTTCAATAATTTAAAATATATAAAAATAATTTTGATTTTCTTAATAATATATCTAATTTAAAATTGCTTGGTGATGATAACTTGAAAAATTAATTAAATTTGAATTTTTTTTCTAAAACATGACATGCTTTTTGATATTAAAAGAAATCATAAACACGAAAATAAAAATACCACTTGAGATATTAAATTTTATAAAAAAAGGTAATTCTTTTCCAAATGTATGAATAGCTTATTGAATACTATTAAATGTTTATGTTACCATAACTTGGACATAATGAATTTTTTTAAAATTAAAATTAATAAAATCTTATCTACGTTAAACTATATCATAAGAAAAATTAAGTAATTTGCCATATTATCAATTAAAAAATATTTATTTTCTAAACTCGAATACAAAAATGTAATTAGTGATTTTACATTTTGAAAGGCCAAAAAAAATTCAGAAATTTCTATAATATATTTATATTATTAATAGCTATCAAATAAACTATTGCCTTGGGTCACAAATATTGTTGAGCAGACCCTGAGCTGACTTGGCAAGTGTTGCAAGACTGGGGCATGCATATGCGAGAAATTGTAAATGGACACAAGAATGAATACACAATCCAACCTATTCATGAAACAACAATAAACTGCATTAGAAAGAGAGCTTCCCAGACACTTCATCTCACTGCATATGTTTAAGTCTAGAAAGATGTCAAAACTATTTTTTTAATTCCTTTTTTTTATAAAAAAAAAAAAAAAGAATAGTTAATTGTTGACATTTAAGGGTCATGGACTCCACAAGGCTTGGGCATTAATATGGGTGTTGGATCTTAACATTTCCAGCAACATATTTACTCCTTTGGATTGGGCTGGATTGTTGGCTTTGTTCCTTACACGGGCTGGACTATTAGCATCATCAAATGGACTCCTTCACAAAAGGGTGGCTTTGGCCTTAGCCATTCTTTTATTTAGAGCCAACTCTTATATATGATGTTTCTTTTCCTTTCCATTCCGGATGTAAGATCTTTGTTCCAACACTTTTCCTCAAGTGTAACTTGACTAGGCTTTCTTTGTTTAGGCCTAGTTGTCACTTGGGCATATTTGGAGCCAACTCTTTGTCACATCTCGATTTCGGAACATGACAATCCTAAGATGCAGAAAATGCCAGAGGTGATCGGCACCCGTAAAACCTAGTATCATATTCTATAATCAATTACTATTCAATTAATTAATTAACATTCATTCTAATACTCTATTACTTTGTAGTCTGTCTTACTGTAATCTTTTATGCATTTGACTGTAATTATTATACTCATATGGAATATTAAAATTTACCTTCCATATAATATCAAGTATTTACAAATACAGTCTAACTATACCTCTTATACACAACCATGAAGCAACTAAGATTATATACATATTACAGTGTTTAAAATAATTACACTGTTAAATTCGCACTACAGAAATCCACAGAAGAACAAATGTATGGATTATGCCTTTTACTCTAGACCTGAAAAATGGTAAACAACTAAAGGAATGAGTATAAAATACTCAGTGAATCTAATATGCATCACTTAAGGTAAATGGTTAGGTAAATAATAGAATAAACAGGTAAATAATCAATAAATGGTAGTGTTGCACACCAGATTATATAATGAAGAAAAAGATACAAAATCAATGATTTGGAATCAATAAGTAAGTTAACAATACTCATTTCATATAGATAAGACAGATAATGGACCAGGAACACATATAAACTCATATCATGTACATAAGGCTGATCAGACCCTATGGTTAGGATAGTTAAGCCTTCCCAGCTAGGGTCCCATGTAAATCAATGTATACATTGCCGACAGTATTTACCCGATATCCCATCGGTGAGTAAACTCTGTCAAATCAACATGTAAGCCAATATAGGTATGGAACAAGTCAATGGATAACAATAGATAGCAATTATCTCATTAATAATCAATAACTCTCAAATCAATCAATGATACTATAATCCAGTAACGTATAAGAAATAAAAGGTACTTATACAATAGCAATAGGTATAACAATTAACATTGAGGTGAAATACAAGATGGTCATCCAAAGTCAAATTGTTAGCACAATTGGCTAGCTAATGTCGCTGGCGACAATGACATTCAAATGGTAGGCCTATGGAGACAACAAGTGATAGGCCTATGAAAAATAAACTAGGCATTTCATCAAACACCTGGTGTGTAACATTCAATGGATAAATTGGTTAGGTTTTGGTGCAACATTGACATTGCCCCAATAATCAACAAACAACATACAATGTAGACATTGTAATGGGCATAAGATATCCAATTAATAACATCATTCAATGAATCAAAATGACAAGTGAAATATGAAGAAAAATAAAGCAAAATCAATAGAGTGAATAGTACAAAGTGGTTCGGCCAAGATGGGATTTCCAAGGATGGTTTCCAATCAACATTCCAATGCATTAGAAATGTTAAATGATGCATATTAAACTCACCTCACACTTCAAATTGCTTAGGAAAATTCATTTTCCACCATTTCCTTCAAAGTAGACTTAAAGAACAAACTTGTGCTTTCTTGTATTCTACACCAAAACCATCATTCATTTAGTTTCGAAATGCATCAATTAAACATAATCTAAGCTAATTAGACATTAAACATCTTTAATCTAGGATTTGGTAAGAAGCAACTTCAATTAGGGTTTGAAATTTTGAGGATTTTCCACTAAATGCATCAATTGATACAATAGAACACCAAACCCATTTAATTCAATGTCTAATACACTTAATTAACCTATTTAATCCAAGAATTCAATTTGTTACCTTATATTGATAGTGGAGCCGAATCCTTCTTGAAAGAAATTGTTGATTTCCTTTAAGTTTCCAAGTGAAAGTTTGATGGAGAATGAAAGGATTAAGGTTGGTTTAATGTTTTCTATAGGTTTTCCTTTGAAAACAAGTTTGAAAATGGTGGGGAAATGCCAAGATATGGTTCATCCATAAGGAGAGAAGGAGAAGAAGATGAAGCAAAAATGGCTAAGTGTTCCTTTTATACTTGGGAGAATTGATAAATTGCATTTTAGTTCTTGAAACTTCCTTTAATCATACTTTGACCCCACAACTTTCTGTAATTAATTCTGTCAATCCGGTTGATATTTAGATTCTAAAGTGGGGCATGAAATATCTTATTTTTATCTTTAGTTTATCATCATATAGCTTCTGGAGTCATTCTGGGTCTTAGAAAGGGGGTTTCTCAAATTTCCCTTGAAGTTTCACTTATTTACAATTCTTGCCATTACTCTTATTTCCAGTATTCCAAAATATTTTTCAATTCTTTCTTTTCAAAAAAAATCCACATAAATATAGATGACTCTTTACTCCTTAGTTTGAGTAAAAATTTTCTAAATCAACTAGTCTGCTATTTCCCCGAGCGGTATAATTAATACCGGTATTTTTCGGGATAGTGTCACAAAAGTGATCTGGTTAAGATTTAAAAATTTCTGAGCGTTACACATTACCATGCTCTGTATATTTCAGTAATTAATTGAGCCCAATTCATACTTATATTAATACTTCATTAATTTCTATCATCCACTATCTACTGTTCTGTTTCACTGTCTACTATTATATCTGCTGGGGTATTAAACTCTACCCCTTACAATAAAATTCGTCCTCAAATTTTTAAATTTAACACATGTCATGCTATAGGAACCAAGGATGGATAGTTTGCGAGCTTATTATACTTGCTTTCTATCATTACCGAAGTAAACTTTGTAACAAGAAGAGTATTATGTAAGGCAGTATGCAATCCCCTCCTGAACCTGTTGATCAACTCTGCCTCTATAGGTATTATGTGAGCAGCATATCTACTCAGTCAAATGAACTCCTTAGCATACTCCTCAACTGACTTATCCCCCTGCTCTAGCTGCTCAAATCTCACCAAATTACAGGTTCTCATACCCTCAGTGATGAGCTCATCTATCAAACCCTGACGGAACTCTGCCCAGGTGGTTGGGTGCTCTCCATATGCCTCGAAAATCAAGTCCAGGCCTTCCCCTTAAGTAACAAACCCACCAACTCTACAGATCTCAGCTCAGAACAAGGTAGTCTCCTAACTACCTTTTCCATCTCCTCCAGAAAATTCACAGGATCTGTACATCTGTCCCCTCTGAACTCTGGTAAGTTTAGCTTTAGAAAGCTAAACATGGAGACTTCGCCCTCCTCTATCTCTCTCCTGACTCCCTGTGCAGCTGGCTCCTTTTGAACCCCCACTGGCTGCATAGGAGCTGGTGCCACTACCTAAGGTACCACTGGTGGCTGAACTACTGCAGGAGCAGGTGGCGGCTATGCCTGTTGTCTCTCCCTTTTCAGCTCTGTCAAACCCCTCATCATCTCAACCCTCCAAGGGTCATCTCCCCTATCTGAGTCCTTTGAAGTCCGTCGGGATCGAGACATACCCTCTGATACACTAACCTCCCCCACTAGGGACTCATTAGAGGCAACCTCAGCCTCCCTGGTGTCTCTGTCTCTGCTGTCAAACATCTCTGTAATCTGTCAGAAAAAATAAAAATGGTCTCAAAATACAGTAAAAACGCAGAATATAGACATATAACAGACGATAACAGCAAAGGACGACAAATGAAATCCTATGCTCTATGGTATACTTAATTCTACCCCAACCCAGTATCATTACACAGTCTATCAACCTCAATATTTTATTCATTATTATAATTACCATCCATTATATTATCCTGTTATTCATTCTGTTAACCTGTCAACTATTCTATCACCATTCTGCAATTGGTTGTCATAAGTATATATCATATATCATGCATCATCATATAATCAATATATACCATCAATATCATATATAAACAATGTTCATCTCCTAGCTACCCAATACATACCCATGGAGCAGCTAGATAATGAACACCAAAAACAATATAAATACAGTAATTCAAAAGTATATACATCAGAAAGTCTGTAGCAGGAATCCACAGAGAAACATATGACTGGATCCTGCAACCTACTCCTCTCCTGAAAGGGGTAAACAAACAAAAAGATGAGTATGAATGATACTCAATGAATTTACATGCATCTCAATAAATAATAGGCACAAATAGGCAATGGTATAAGTCAAATGAAAAACAGTAGACAGTAGGGGTATCAAGGTACAGTAAAGCTCAAGAAATAACAAATATGCTCGGTTACAATCAATATGAAATGAGATGGACTATATGAAAAGAAATCATACAATCTCCAAACAATCAATATCATTGTATTATGAGATCGTTTTCATTTTTCTCGACAGATTACAGAGATGTCTGATAGAAGAGACAGAGACACCAGGGAGGCTGGAGTCCCTAGTGAGGGAGGTTAGTGTATCAGATGGTCTGTCTCGATCCCGACAGACTTCAGAGGACTCAGATAAGGGAGATGACCCTTGGAGGGTTGAGATGATGAGGGGTTTGATGGAGCTAAGGAGGGAGATGGCTGAGACGAGAAGGGAGACAGTAGGCACAGCCGCCACCTGCTCCTGTAATAGTTCAGCCACTAGTGGTACCTGAGGTAGTGTCACCAGCTCCTGTGCAGTCAGTGGGGGCTTAGAGGGAGCCAGCTGCACAGGGAGCAGGAGAGAGATAAAGGAAGGCGGAGTCTCCATGTTTAGCTTTCTGAAGCTAAACTTACCAGAGTTCAGAGGGGACAGAGGTACAGATCCTGTGGATTTTCTGGAGGAGGTGGAGAAGGTAGTTAGGAGACTACCTTGTTCTGAGTTGAGATCCATAGAGTTAGTGGGTTTGTTACTTAAGGGGAAGGCCTGGACGTGGTTTTCGAGGCATATGGAGACCAGGCTATATGGAGAGCACCTACCCACCTGGGCGGAGTTCCATCAGGGTCTGATGGATGAGTTCATCACTGAGGGTGTGAGGACCCGTAATCTGGTGAGATTTGAGCAATTGGAGCAGGGGGATAGGGCAGTCGAGGAGTATGCTGAGGAGTTCATTCGGCTGAGTAGATATGTTGCTCATATAGTATCTACAGAGGCAAAGTTGATCAGCAGGTTCAGGAGGGGATTGCATGCTGCCTTACATAATGCTCTTCTTGCTACAGAGTTTACTTCTTTGACCACAGTGATAAATAAGTCCACTCAGATGAAAGAAAAGTATAAGACAGAGAGAGCCAAAAGGGATAAAAAAAGGAAGGGTGGCCCGGGATCACAGAGTAGAAGGGGGGAGAGCAGCTCTCATCCTAGGCAGGCAGAGCCAGTACACAGATTTGAGCAGAGATCTACTGGTAGTAGTCAGAGGAGGAGACTGCAGAGTAGGGGTCAGCCAATAGTTCAGTCAGCGCCTGCATACTCTCAGGGTTCTTCTAAATCGGTTACTCAGGCACCCAGCATTCCTGTTTGTGGGTATTGTGGTCGTAGGCACGGAGGGAAGTGCTGGAGGAGGACAGGAGCATGTTTGAGGTGTGGCCAGTAGGGCCATTATATGAACACTTGTCCATTGAGGGCTGATCAGTAGCCATTGGTTACAGTATCTCAGCTAGTGGTTCAGGCCAGTCAGAATCAGGGTAGAGAGGCTACTAGAGGCAGAGGTAGGGGAGGTCAGGCTCCAGCCGGCAGGGGGCCAGGGTAGAATTTTCACAGTCAACACTCAGGATGCCCAGAGATCAGATAATGTTGTTACAGGTACTATTCTGGTTCAGAATGAGGTTGCAGATGCCTTATTTCATTCGGGTGCAACTCACTCTTTTGTGTCCCCACATTTTGTACCCAAATTGAATAAGTAGAGGAGGTTGTTAGATGTTCCATTGTCTGTTGCTACTCCTATGGGGGATTGTGTGGATGTTGACCATTATAATCCTGATTTTGACTATTATTATCCTGATTGCATTGTTAAGATTGATGATCGTATTATGCGTGTTGACTTGATTGAGTTGCCTATGCTTGAGTTGGATGTGATACTGGGTATGGATTGGTTGACTAGACATCGGGCAGTGATAGATTGTTATAGGAAGAGGATTAGATTTCAGCCTGAAGGGCAGCAGGAGTTTGAGTTTCAGGGTGATATTTGGGAGTTTTGGGTTAACCTTATATCCATTATCTAGGCTCAAAGGTTGATAGGGAGAGGTTGTTCAGCCTATTTAGCTCATGTAGTGGATGTACAGAGGTCTTCTGTACGATTGGATTAGATACCGGTGGTTCAGGAGTTTCCTGATGTATTTCCTGAGGAGTTGCCAGGATTGCCCCCTAATAGGGAGATAGAGTTTTGAGATAGAGGTGTATACAGGCACAGACCCGATATCCATTCCACCTTACAGAATGGCTCCAGCAGAACTGAAAGAGTTGAAGATTCAGTTACAGAATGGCTCCAGCAGAACTGAAGGAGTTGAAGATTCAGTTACAGGAGCTATTGGATAGAGGGTTTATCAGACCTAGTAGTTCTCCATGGGGTGCACCGGTTCTGTATTGAATATAGGCAGCTGAACAAAGTCACAGTGAAGAATAAGTATCCAATGCCACAGATTGATGACTTATTTGATCAGCTGCAGGGTGCCAGCCATTTTTCTAATATTGACTTGAGGTCTGGGTATCATCAGCTGAAGATCAGGAGTTGTTAGGTTGATATTTTATCTATTTAATTAGGGACAATATTAAATAATTTATACTTATTTTAATTCCTTTTTAACCCATTGTAGCCAGTTAATGTAAGTTTTAGTTGAATTTAATTACTAGGTAAGCGAAGTTTAGTTTTA
>CANXYC010279034.1:0-18704 GCA_948193065.1 Aleurites moluccanus | reverse complement strand
TCTTCCTTAAGGTCTCACCAATGAGGGGTGTTATGAGATTTGGGAAGAGGGGTAAGTTATCACCAAGGTTTATAGGCCCGTTTGAGATTCTTGAGAAGATTGGTAATGTGGCCTATAGATTGGCTCTTCCACCTAGCATGAGTCACATGCATCCGGTTTTCCATATCTCTATACTGAGGAAGTATGTGTCTAACCCATCACACATATTGGAGGTTCAAGATGTGGATCTCAGTGATGACTTGTCTTATGAGGAGCTTCCAGTGGAGATCATTAATCGACAGGTCAGACAGTTATGGAATAAGGAGATTCCGATGGTTAAAGTGCTCTAGAGGAATCAGTCCATGGAGGAGTGCACTTGGGAGAGTGAGCAGGAGATGAGGAGCAGATATCTATTCCTGTTCTAGCAGTGAGGTATGTATTTATTTAAATTCGATGACGAATTTATTTGTAGGGGTAGAATGTAATACCCTATAAATTTCTAACTCACATGCATGATTTAGTTCTCAGAATGTGGTTCATAAGTCTTGAAATGATGGGAAATAATTTTAGAGACATAGTTAGAAAGCGAACTAATTATTTTTTCGGAAAGCGACGGTGTTGGGAACACTGCCGAGAAATTAGCAGTCCAGTTAATAGAAGAATTTCTGAAGTTGACCTGGGGATAAAAGATCACTATAATGCATGTATAATTTTGGTAAAAAGAAAGAAGTGAAAATCATTTAGGAACACTGAAAAAGTAACCAATGGCAAAATTATAAATAAAAGAAATTTTAAGGTGAATAGTGGAAATTGGTCGATCGGAGTTACAAAATGTCTCTGAAATCATTTTTATAAATAAGTATAAATTAAAATAAGCTTATTGACTGCCCACTTTGGAATCCAAATCCTGACAGAATTGACAGAATAAATTACAGAAGATTTTGGACCAAAGTGTGATATATGAAAGTTTGAGGATTAAGTTGTAATTTGCCAAATGGATTTTTCTCTTTATTTCAACACTTAGAACATTTTGCATCTTCTTCTTTTTCTTCTCTTCATTGCCGAACCACTCTCCCCCATTTCTTCTTCAATTCTTCTTCATTTCTTCATCAAATTTCTTAGAAAATTGATAGAAATCTTGCTTATTCACTTAGTTCTTGCCATTTCCATTATCAATTTGCAAGAAGGAGCAAAGAAAACCTAGGATTTGGTGGCTTCTCCATTTCGGCTAGGATTCCATATTGAGGTAAGGATGTATTTTGTTTGATTTTATTGTTTATTTAGATGATTTTAAGGTTGAATTATATAGGTTTTTAGTTTATAGGTTTTTAGTTAGATTGCATCAATTGTTGCAAATTGATAGAAATTCCTAAATTTCTAAACCTAATGGAAGTTGTGTAACTTAGCTATTTGAATTAGTGTTTGATTATATTTATTGATGTTAGAATTACTTAATTAGAGGTTAATAGGTAACTAATTGATGATTGGTTTGATGTAGAATTGAAGTTTTGACAAATGTATGCTATTTGGCTCCATTGGTGATTTTGGGTGGAATTGAATTTTTCAAATCCATTTGAAAGCTTAGGTGAGTCTTATATGCATCCTTTTACATGCCATTTGTGTTGAAATTGAAATTGGAAACTTGGTGTGAAAGCCCAGCCTTGGCCGAATGCTTGTTACTATTCATATTACCTATTTTTGCTTGATTTTTGCCTTGTTTTCCATAGCCAATTTGATCCCTTTTGATGTTGTTTATTATTGTTTCTTTGATGCCTATGTGGTTATTGCCAATGTAGCTTATTGTTTGTTGAATTGGGCAAGTCAATTTTGCACCCTAACCTAACCTATTGGCTTGCCATTGTATGCCCACCATGTGTTTGATGAAATGCCTAGTTTGTTTTGTCTTTGGCCTATTGTTTGCATTCCATAGGCCTACCATTTGAATGCCATTGTCACCAGCGACATTGGCATGCCGATTGGCCTACCGTTTTCCTTCGCCGAGCCAACTTTTGTTCCACGTCTTTCTTAATTGCCAAACCATTTGTCATTGATTATATGTTACCTATAGCATTGCCATTGATCTTACTAATTCTTGATTGACTGATATTGAGTTCATTGATATGGAGGATGCCATTGTTGCAAAATGGTATCCATTGATATGTTGTTCCTTGACATTGATCCTAATGTGGCTTGACAGAGCTACCGATTTGACAGGGTAGTGGGGAAATACTGTCAGCGATGTGCACATTGTATTACTGATGCCCTAGCTAGGAGGAGTTATGGTCCTGGCCATAAAACCTGATCAGTCTTATACTCATTGATATTGATATGTTACTAGAGACCTATATGTTCACATATGGGCCATACTGATTACTGAAGATTGTATGATTTCATATAGTCCATCCCTTTATCTGTCTTTCCATATGATACCGAGCCTGTACTTTATTCTTTGGCTATACTGTGACCTATTACAAATTCTGTATACTGTTATTCAACCTATTGATACCATTGTTTCATTGCTACCTACTGTTTTATTGTTGATGCATATAGATTCACTGAGTATCTTATTTACTTACCTTTTCTTTGTTTACCCATTTTAGGAGAGGAGTAGAGTGCAGAATCCTGTTACCTATTATCCGAGGATTTCTACTGACAGTCTGATGTATACATTCTGATTTTTTTTTTTTATTATTTTGATGATCATAATCTAGCTGCTCCATGGGGTATGTATAGGTTAGCTAGGAAATGAACATGCATATATGTTTATGATGTTATGATGAGATATATGATGATTATATGATATGATATATGGATCATTACAGTCATTTGCAGTAAATTACAGAATGAATGACAAAATAACAGAATGGATAGTAACTAACTAAAATGGATAATATATTGAGGTTTATAGATTGTGCATGTGATACTGGGTTCTACGGATGCCGGTCACCATTGGCATCTTCCATGCCCTAGAACCGTTACGATCCAGAAATGGGTTGTGATAATATTTGAGTTATTTGAGCTAAAGAGATTGAAGATGAGCTAGGGTTTAAGTAGATTGTGAAAACTGTTTTAAGGTAGTAATTTATAGGCTATAATCTGAAATTTTAATGACTAAATTTGAGAATGACCAAAACATGAAAGTTATAGATAAATATGTTAATTAGATTTATGTAATAGGAATTTGTAAAATTCGAAGTGAAGAAAGAGTAATTAAGTAAAAACAGAGACTGATTGAGGATTAGGGTTATTGAAAAATGCTACTATATTTTTATTGCATATAATGATGGAGACAGATTTAGAAGAAGTGTTAAATATAAAAAGTGTTAATTTATGTCTTATCTATAAGTTTATAAAATGGTTTAGCAATTGGATTTGTAGTTTATGAGATATTAGGTTATGAGTGTAATATGCCCGGATTGACTTATAAACAAAATATAGGCTACTGAGTTCTATTGATATGAGAACTTTAAAGTATGAATTAAGGAAAGTAGAAAACATGAAAAATGTTTATTTATATGTCTTATAAATTATTACAAAACAGTTTTACAATTGAACATCTATAATTTGAGTTATAATGAAAATCTTAGAGTCTGCTCGGACAGATGTTGCAAGGGTACAGGGCAGAGTTTAAAAATTCACTATAATTGTATAGTGATTAGAATGGTCTCAATTTTGGATATGTAATAGTTTGAGATTCCTAATTTCAGTGAAAAAAAGAATTATAGGAATTGAATAAGTAAAACTCAAAATATAACTAGGAGAACCTAGGCTTCCAGCATTGGAAATTCTAGCTGAAACCCTAAGGTTTGGGGGAAATGTAAAATTTCTTTTCTTAGAATTTAATTAAAATAATTTCATATTAATTGAAGTCTAAATTGAAATTTAATTTGAATGTATAGCTTCTAAAAATAAGGACAAAGATGATGAAGAGTTGGAGCATCCCTATTGCCTTGGTTAATTGAGGAAGAGAATAGTTGGCATATTTTGGTTTAGAGGTGAGTAATGTACATGTATCAATGCTTTGTCTTACTCCATTGGAATTTTTGAGTCCTTCTACTTTGTACTTTTATTCCATTCTAAATTGGCTTTGCTAAAGTTTGATTATATATATATATATATATATATGAATTACATGAACTTCCCCAATTATCTTCATTACTTAAATATCTCTTCCATTGGCTCTTGATTATTGATATAGAAGTTTAAATGTGATTATTTGTTATATGGCTATTCTATGCGAATCCTACTATTATAATGTTATAATTATGACAAAAAGGCCCACTGATGGGGTAAGGTTTACTACATTGGCATGTGCACAATGAGTATTCTATGCGGACCCTAGCTAGGAGGGGGTAAGGTCATGGTCATAAGGTCTGATCAACCTTATGCTCAAATTGATTGATTGCTACCGAGATATGTAGCTTTTCTATTTGGATTATATAAACTCAAAATTCTCTGTCATAATTCTTCTTCTTATTATTAACTTAATGATTCATTGAGTAATGACTTATGTGTTCCATATTTCTTTATTGGCATTATCTCTATCTATTTATTGTAAACCAATATTCTCAAATATATCTTGTTAGCCTTTCTTTATTATTGAAAAGAATTGACCTTATAAGCATGATATATGTATTTTACTCACTAAGTTATACTCATATCGTTGTGCTTTATTTTTTTTACAAGAGCGACTTAGATAGTGACGGTTCCAACTCTCTTTCTTCTTCTCGCTAGGAACCTATATTATCTATGTATGGTTTGGAATGTTTTGAACACTGTAAAAATTCTAGAATTCAACTCCATGATTTTGGCTTAGATTTTGCCATATAAATTTGTAAATATTGAATCTAAATTATAATAAATCTAGTGAAAGTTATGTAAATAATTACAAAAGTGTTTATATGCATTTTTGGTGTATTGGAGTTGAGGGTATAAGGAGTTTTATTGGGAGTGTAATTTTTCTGCAGGCTGTGTTTTTTTTTAAAAGACCCTGTTTTGGGTCGAGAATAGTATGAAAATATAGGAAAAACTTTGGCAAATTTTCTGTAAATTGATAAGTAGGGGTTCTACGAGTGTAGATGGCCATATGTCTTTCCTATGCCCTAGGACCGTCACATCCCAAAAGTGGGATGTGACGCTAGAGTTCCGTAATTAAATGTTGAGGATGATATTATTTTGATGTCTGAATTGATACATTATGGGTTGCCCTTGTTCCTTATTGATGTGGGATATATCTTTTGATTAGTAAGGAATAAGAGAAAATCATATGATGATGTATGAATGATGATTATATGATTCATAGAAATGAGTATACATAATGATAACTATGTATGATGTGGATATATGTTGTGTATGAGATCCATGATATGAGTGTTCTACGGGTTTATGGTGGCCTTAATCCTATCGTTGCCTAGGACCGTCGCATCACTGGAGTTAGGGTGTGGCATTAAATCCCTATAAATACAGCAACAAATATTAAGAGAACCAAAACCCTTCAAAATGAATTTCTACGGCTCGAATTTGGATTAATCGACATTCGAATACCAAATGATTTAAAAAAAAATTATTAATGTACGTAATAGAGTAATTGTTTTTTATTTCTCCACCACAATTGTCAATTTTAGACCCAATCTATTATAAGATATATAAATGGATATTCGGATGAATAATATTTTTGAAATTGATTTTGGGTTAGTCAAGTACCATTTTGTCCTTTTTTTTCTTGTAGCCATTACAAAACGACACCGTATTGTGGGTAGAGATGTAATTAGCTGTGAATTTACTTAAATGTCCTTCTTTGCACAGCCCATCAACAAAACGATGCCGTTTCAGAGTCTAAAATTGTAATTCTATACGTCTAGCAATGTGCTGTCATGGGAAATGTATTATGCTGATGCCTTTTCAATTCTTTTGCATTAGCCAACTGTTCAATGAGAGAGAAAACAACAAATCTTCTCCAAATTCATTTTGCTTTCTCTTTTTTTCTCTTTCTTTTCCTTCTCTAGATTTTGAGGTAAGCCTTGAATTTCTTTAATTTTCTTTCCATTTTTTTCTTCTTTTCTTTCCACTTTTCTTCCTTTAAATTTGTTTTTTCCTCATTATGAAACTCTAGTCGTCCTCTGCTTCTCCCCTTTTCTTTCAAATATTTGCGATTGAGAAAGATTATTGCTTTTTCTTCTTTCTTTTTTCCTTTTTCACCAATGTAATACCTTATAAATTCATAACTCTCATGCATAAATTAATTCTCAGTTTGTGGTTCATTAGTCTTGAGATGATGGGAGATAATTCTTGAGACACAGTTAGAAAGCGAACTTGTTATTTTTCCAGAAAGCGGCGGTGTCGGGAACACTGCCGAGGAATTAGCAGTCCGGTCAATAGAAGAATTTCTGAAGTTAATATGGGGGTAAAAGATCACCATAATTTATGTGTAATTTTGGTAAAAAGGAAGAAGTGAAAATCATTTAGAACACTGAAAAAGCAACTAATGGCATAATGATAAATAAATGGAAGTTAAAGGTGAATAGTGGAAATTGATCGGTCGGGGTTACATAATGACTCCAGAACTATTTTTATAAATAAGTATAAATTAAAATAAGCTTATTGACTCCTCACTCTGATGTCTAAATCTTAACAAAATTGACATAATAAATTACAGAAGATTTTGGACCAAAGTGTAATGGATGAAAGTTCAGAGATTTATGCCTTATAACTTTTTCTATTTATTTTCTTACTTAGCCATTTTTCACCATCTTTTTCTTCTTCATGATGTGAGCCGAACCACATTCCTTCCTTTCTTCCATTTGATTCTTCATCTTTTCTTGTTAAATTCTTAAGCAAATTGATGGAAAACTAGCAAATCAACTTAGCTTAACCTATTTCCATCATCAATTTGTAGAAAGAAGCTAAGGAAACCAAGGTTTGGAGGGCTTGAAGATTTCGGCCACTTTGCTCATTTGAGGTAAGGATGTGATTTTCTTAGTTTAATTGATTATTTATATGTTATTTAGGTTGAATTAGGTGAGTTTGAAGTCAATTTACATCAATTGATGCTAATTGATGGAAATCCCCAATTTGGTTAGCTTAATTTGAAGTTGTAAGAAATGAATTGATGATTTAGTGTTAGTTTATGTTAATTGATATAAGAATTAGTCAATTGGATATGATTAGGCAACTAATTGATGGATTAATTGATGTAGAATTGAAGTTTGGATCAAAGTGTTCTAATTTTCCCTATTGGAGGAATTTCAGAGGAAGTGAGCAATTCAAAGGGATTTGAAACCTTAGGTGAGTCAATATTGCATCCTAAAACATGCCTAATTGATTGAATTGTTGATTGGAAACCTACGGCAAAAACCTCCATTTGGCCGAACCCTTTTGTCACTATTCATCCATTGAAATTGCTTGGTTTTTGTTTGATTTTCCATGGCCATTTAATCCCATTTTAATATTGTTTAATTGTGTTTCTTTGATGCCTACACCTTTGTTGACAATGTGGCTTTGTGTTGATTGAATTGGGCAAGTCAAGTTTGCACCTAAACCTAACCTATTGGCTTGCCATTGTATGCCCACCACATGTTCGATAAAATGCGTATTTCATTTGCTTTTGGCCTATTGGTTTGTATTCCATAGGCCTACCATTTGAATGCCATTGTCGCCAACGACGTTGGCATGCCAATTGACCTACCGTTTTCCACCACCAAACCATCTTTTGTTCCATATCTTCCTTAATTGCTAAACCACTTATCATTGATTGTATACTATCTATAGCATTGCCATTGTTCATATTGATAACTGAATTGACTGATATTGAACTGATTGATATTGGACTGATTGATTGTTGGATGCCATTATTGCATAATGGTATCCCTTGTTATTGACCCTTATATGGCTTGGCAGAGCTACCGATCCGACAAGGTAGTGGTAGATTACTGTCGGCGATGTGCACATTGTATTACTGACACCCTAGCTAGGGGGGTTATGGTTCTGGCCATAGGGCCTAATCAGCTTTATGCTCACTGATACAGATATGATACTGGAGACCTATATGGTCTATACAGATACGGATTACTGGAGATTGTATGAATTCTTTTCATACAGTCCATCCTTTCATATGTCTTTCCATATGATACCAAGCCCATATAGTATTCATTGGCTATACTGTATCCTGATATTTATTATGTGTACTGTTATCCTACTTATTTATACCATTGCTTTATTATTGCCTACTGTTTATTATGGATGCATGTAGATTCACTGAGTATCATCTATACTCACCATTTCATTGTTTACCCATTTCAAGAGAGGAGTAGGTTGCAGAATCCTGTCATCTATCTTCCGAGGATTTTTGCTATAGACTGTCTGATGTATATTTTCTGATATTTTGTATTATTATTTTGGTGTTCATTATCTAGCTGCTCCATGAGATATGTATGGGTTAGCTAGGAAATGAACATATGTATATATTGATGATGATATTTTAAGTTATATGATGATGTATGATATGATATATGACTGTTACAGTCAATTGCAGTATATTACAGAATACATGACAGAATAACAGAATGAATGATAACTAATTAAAATGAATAATATATTGAGGTTTATAGATTGTGCATGTGATACTGGGTTCTACGAGTGCCGGTTGCCATTGGCATCTCCCATGCCCTAGGATTGTTGCGGTCCGAGAAACCGGGTCGTGACAACTGATTTCTTTGCTTTTATTTTATTTTATGCTTCACCTTTTCAACTTCCATAGAGGAACTCTCTCTTTCAGATCTCGTTGTTGGTCTCTCATCAGAGCGTCAAACCATCTCCATCCTGATTGTGGGCATTAAGATTGCTATCATTTATATTATCATTGTCGCACCGAGCCACCGACGAAAAGAACCAATACTAGTTTATATAATCCAATTTTTTATTTATTTTATTTTATTTTATTTTTTGTGATAATCATAATCATCATAGGCCATTGTTTTTTTGTTATTTATTTCTAAGATAATTTTTGCTTTTTTTACATTATTTATTTAATTATTTTATATTTTTGCTATTTTGGTGACTAGATACTATAGAAATGGTGGGTTTGAAAAAGACGGAGAAACTCAAGTGAACAAATCTTTTTTTTTTTTTTTGTGAACAAATAATTTTTGTTGAGAACAAATCATTTTCTTTCTTCCCTTCCTCTTTTGTTGAATTTGCAGGGATTATCATTTTCGTTTTTTTTTCATGAAAATGAGAGAGCCACACTCTCACTCTTTTTGTTTGTTGGGTACATAAGGAAATTCATTAAAGGGGATTTTCACATGAATTTTTTAGCATAATATCATTGAATAAGGAAAAAAAAAGAAAAAAAAATCTTTCCAAAAGGGAGAGGGCAGATTTTCCTGGTGATTATTTAAATGCCAAAATTGATTGGGTATGTGTCAAGTGGGGGACCCTTCTTATACATATACAGACATGCACTCTCACACTAACATTAGAGTAGGGTGGGGTGCTCTATTTTTGTTTGTCCTTTATTCTTTTCTTTGATTATCATTATTAATAGAGAAGTTATACAACTAATCATTGAGATTCCACATTAAAATTTATTATCCTTATTGATAATATTTAAATTTTGAAAAGGGAATTATGATTATTTGATGAAAAAAATGTGTGTAATGGGTATGTTTGTCAATAATGGTAAACTATTTAATTTGATATTAACAAATTAATTAGTGAGAAATGAGAGAATTGGTGCGATTATGAAGTGACATGTAGATCTGAATTTTTTTTATTATTTTGTTTTCCTATTAATTTTATGGCTTCTTTCTCTTTCTTTTTTTTTTTACTTTTATTTTTTGCTTTCTTATTAATTTTTGGGTATTTGTTTATTTTTTACCTATTGGAATTTGTATTTTTTTTTGGTGTTTTTTGCTAGAGATATGAGTTCTAAGAAGAATGGGATTGCAATTCCTTGATGATACATGGAGTTTGAGAAGACTATTTATCCCACGGCGCCGACATTTGAGCCATACATGTAAAAACCCTATACAATTTTTCTCCAGTTATAAAAAATTGATTTATAGCTTCTTAAATTATTCAGATGCCAAGACCCTAACTATTTTTTTATTGAAACTTTTTAATTTATGTATGTTAGGGATTTTAAGCCAATTGAAACTTTTTGATGTGTATGTTAGGAATTGTAATCCAAAAGGAGACTGCTTTGAATTTTTTAATTTAATAATAAAAAATTCAATAAGATCTTGGCAGAGACAATAGAAATTATTGGTTCCACAATAGTAATAGTGGTTTTATTTGGTTTCTAGATTATTTACATGAAACTGTGGAGACTAAGATTGGAAGCGATAAATTTTCTTCTTCAACAGACTCCTATTCAGCAAATTGATGAACATCTTATCCAATTCTTGAATACATTAAGAAGTATGCTCATATTTAATTATTGAACTTAAATATGGTTTTACTGGAACTACATGCCATAGTTATGAATCTGACATGCAACTTTACACTTGTCACGACCCACTATTGGGCTGCAACGGTCCTAGGGCACGGGTAGACCTAAGGTCACTGGAAACTCGTAGAATCCATTAACAATCCAATTATCGATCATTCATTCTTAATTCATTTATTAATATTTAAATTCCATTTATTACCTATTAATTTTACAGAAAATTTGCCAGAATTTCCTTTGTAATTTTAATGCTATTCCAGACTCAAAATCGGGTCGCTCAAAAATTATACAATCTGCAAAAAAAATATTTTTCACTCCCAATAATTTGCCATCCTTATACCCTCAACTTCACAGATTCACAGATATACATAGCACTTCTATTTCTCTTTTAAAACATATAAATATCATTTTAGCATTAAGCATTTCACATTATAGTCATTCATTATAAACTTTTAATAGCAATTCATCTTACTGTTCATACATCCTTATAGCACTTAATCACCTAATTACACTCATAACCATGGAGCTCTAAGAATTTACACATTTGACCTTTAATGAATAAAAGTCTGCCTCCACGTACTTGACATCCTAAATCAGAAAAGAAATTGACTTGGTATCAACCTTCTCTATTTCATCCCTGTAAAAATTATAAATCATAATAGGGTGAGTATAAAAATACTCAGTGAGTATGTATACATCATTAAACAAGTGATATAAGCATATGATAACAAAGGATAACAATGGTAGTCAAGAATCAATAAATACGATGAATGGATATCAATATATCAAAATTACATGTTAAGGTTAATTAATTTGCACACCAAATATCTTTAGGAGTTTGAAACAGGTAACAATCAGATCGATGATAACAATGATCGATGAGAGAATGGCCATCAATGGTAAGATTTAAGTTTGGAATCAATGAACAGGTAATCAATATTTATATCATATATATAAGATAGAGATAAGACAAATAAAGGGCCATGAAACTCATATCACATGTATCAATATACATAAGACTGATCGGGTTTTATGGCTAGGACAATTAACCCTTCCCAGCTAGGGTATCACATATAGTCAACGTGTACATTACCGATGATATGTACCCACTACCCCGTCAGTGAGACATCTCTATCAAATCTCATGTAAATAGGCCAATGGAAATCAATAGCAATATCCAATATGCATTTCAATATCAATAACAATCAATGAATACGGATAATTTCAATCTGTAGGGAGATCAAAGGATGAACAAAAAATACAAAGTAGCATTTAATCAAGAAAGAAACATGTTCATTGGGTCAACATATTATGGCATAAATATGATGTATACATTACTCACCTTAGCTTATGACTTGAATATTTTCCTTTTCTTTTATCATTGATTTTTTGCCTTATCTCTTATGATACCCATTACGTCTCTTATTCATTCTTGACTCTGCATATCCAATTAATTTCCATTTAGATACTATTTAACATAGAATTACATTACTTATACTAATATTAAAGAAAATTACTTAAATTTTCAAGTTTTAGATTTTTCTGTGCGAAATTCTTTACTGGCAGCCTGTGTTCCATTACCCATATCTTTTTCTACACTTATTCAATTGCTTCAATTTTTATTTCTAATTAAACTTAACATATATTTTTCTAACATATCTAAAAATCACATTAATCCCATTACTATATAATTTGTGGTGTCAATTTAAACTTAGACTTACAACTAGCCCTGCTACCCTGCATTCTGCCTGAAATCCTATTCTGGCAGTCTGTACTATTTTATCCCATAACTCAATCTATACTCATCCAATTACTGCAATTCTTTTTCCTATTGAAAATATACATATAACATTATAATATATCCCAATTTTAGAATTTTTGGATTTCTAAAAAATTATTAGTGAATTTCCAAAATTAAACTACTACCCTGAAATTCTTGTCTGAATAGACCCTGTTTCTATACCTATAATTAATTTTGTGCTCATCCAATTACAAAACCATTTTATATTCATTTAGATAACATGTAAATTAACATCTTTCATGTTTAACACTTTCTCTAATTTATAATTTAAGATCCTCATATCTATAGAATACAGTAGCCTATATTCTGTTTATCAGTTAATCCGGGCAGATTACACTCATGACCTAATCTCTTATAAACTACAAATCCAATTGAAAAACCCTTTTACAAGATTGTATATAAGACATAAATGAATAATTTTTATGTTAAATACTTCTTCTAATTTTGTCTCTATAATTATGTACAATAAAAATACAGTAGCATTTTCTAGAAAATCTAATTCCAGGTCAGTCACAATTTTTACTCAATAACTCTTTCTCACTTCGAATTTTACAAATTCCTTTTACAAACATCTAATTAACATATTTATCTACAACTTTTATATTTTGTCCATCCTCAAATTTAGTCATTAAAATTTCAGAATATTAGCCATAAGTTATTGCCTCAAATCATATTCCATAAACTATATAAACCCTAACTCACTCTTTACATTTTTAGCTTAATTAACTCTATTATTTACTAAATCAAACCATTGAACTCTTAAATTAAACTAAAAACCGAAGTTTAAAAACCTTACATTGAGTTAAACTCTTGGATTCTATCTTTTTTGTTCTCTCCAAATAGCTTCACATAATCTCCATCAACTTCCTTTCTCAACTCTTCTTTCTCTCATCTCTTTCTTTCTTGCTTAAATGCCCAATTCTCCTCCGATTTAACATCAGGATTTGTTGTGGTAAATATCAGTATTTTTGTTACAAATAGAAGATCTTTCATTTTATTTCTCCATATGTAGAAATTTAAGCCATTCAAGCTGATCATCTTACTTATTTTTTTCTCCATTTTCGAACCACGACTCTGATACCACTTGTTGGGTAAACAAAACTAACATATTATTACCCACAAATAAAATAAGTAAGAAAACAGTACCCCAAATTTAACATAGTACACCTTTTAGCTTGGGTTACATCTACAGGCCAAATTCTGATCAAATCTTTCACTAATAAAAATTAGCAGGTACATAAAGATAATTTTGTTTACAATAAAATAGTGGTGCATACACACAAAGACAAAATATTTCCCAAATTTATTATCCAAAGATAATATTCTCACTATTTATCACTCACCCTTTTAGGAAAACTTTTCCTACAATATTACAAAATCATTCTCTAATAATTTTTCAAAGTTTTCAAACCTATGGTAGACTCACTTTTGGAACTCACCATCCATAAGACTTTATCTTCAAATGAGGGAGATAATTCCACCTGTGCAGTCCACATATTATATTTTTTTTTAGTAAATTATTTTTAATTCTTAAAATTTGACCTAATTAACACTTGTATCAGTTCTTTTTTAAAAACTAACTAATTAGTGCATATATTTTGATTCCGTTAGACACTTTGATTATTCCGTACAATTTTTTCATATTTTCCATTAAAAATTTAAAAAATAATTAAAAATAAAAATAAAATATAGTAAAATGATCAAAATGCGCCTCTTCTTCATTATTTAGATTTTTGCTTTTTCTTCTTCTCTTTTTTTTTCCTTTTTATTTAATCAAAATTTAATGAATATTTTAATTTATTTAATTAAAATTAAAATAAATAACTTAAAAATAAATAATTTTAATTAAAAATTATTATTTTTTATTTAGTTATTTAATTAATTTATTTTTATATTTAATTTAAAATTAAACTAATAAAATTATTTTTCATCTATTAAAAATTACTTTTTATATTTAATTAAAATAATTATTTTTTGTATATTTAATCAAAATAATTATTTTTAGTGTATATCTAACTAAAATTAAAATAGAATCTTGTATATATATAAAAAAAGAAAAAAATAATTATTTTAAATTTAATTAAATATAATAAAAAATTATTTTAATTTTAATTAACAATACTCAAAAAATAATTATTTTAATTAAATATATAAAAAGTAATTATTTTAGTTGAATATGCAAAAAGTAATTTTCAATAAATGAAAGTATTTTTATTATTTTAATTTTCAAATTAAAATAAAAAAGTTAATTAAATGATTAAATAAAAATTAATTTTATTTTAATTTTAGATTAAATATAAAAAATAAAATAAAATAAATAATTATCTTAATTTAATAAAAAGTAATTCTATTTATTTTAATTTTAAATTAAATATAAAAATAAAAAATAAAAAATCTATATAAATATGTCATATAAAAAAAATATTCATATATATTTTTTATTTTAATTAAATTTAAAAAATAAGAACGTAAGTATTAATTAGAGATTAAAAAATAATTTAATTAAGAATATTTTAATTATTTTATTAAAATTTGATGAAAAAGCGAAAGAAAATAGACAGAATGAGTAAATGTCTATTATAATTAAAATATAAAAATTAATTAATTAATTTAAAAAAAAAAAAGAGACTTAAATATTAGTTAGGTAAAATTTTATGAATTAAAAAGTTATTTTTTTTAATATGTGCGTGTGTAAAGAAGACTTGAGTAGACGACTTTGACTATCAATGTAGTAAATCATTATTAAATGAAAGGTTTCTTCTGTAGATTAAAAACTGCGTCATTTCTATATCCTTCCCTTCTTTAATTGCGAGTTACAATCTTAATTAGACTATAACTATGGCTTCTGTAATCCTTTGCCTTCTTTCTTTATTCCTGTTGTTTCATCTTAAAATCACCTCAGTCTTATCAGCAACATGTGGGGTTGAAGAGAGGTTTGCTTTGTTGCAATTCAAGGGCAGCTTTGTTATTGACTGCAGTGCTTCTAAAGATGATTCTTTTGCTCATCCAAAGGTTGAATCATGGAAAATCGGAGGACTAAATGATGATTGTTGCTCTTGGGATGGCATTGAGTGCGAAAAACACACTGGTTCTGTGATTGGCCTTGACCTTAGCAGTAGCTGCCTTTCTGGTTCTATCAACTCTAGCAGTAGCCTCTTTCATCTTGTTCATCTTCATAGCCTAAACCTTGCCTACAATCACTTCAATTACTCTCAAATACCATCTGGATTAGGCAGTCTTTTGAAGCTGACTTATCTTAATCTCTCTAGCTCTTCCTTGTCTGGTCAAATACCATCAGAAATTTTACATCTTTCTAAGCTGTCTGTCCTTGACTTCCGCAGAAATGATCAGTTGATACTCAAAAGTCCTGATTTTGGAAGCTTAGTTCAAAACTTAACCAACATACAAGAGCTCTATCTGAATTGGGTAGACTTATCCTCCATGGTTCCCACAATCATGGCAAATTCATCTTCTCTGAAGTCTCTTCATTTGAGTAGCTGTGGATTAAATGGTGAATTTCCAACAGAGATTTTTCAGCTGCCTAAGTTACAAACTATTGATCTATCATTCAATTGGGCTCTCCATGGTTATTTGCCTGAATTTAACATGACAAGTTCACTTCAGAGACTAAATCTTGCAAAAACTGGTTTCTCAGGGACCCTGCCAGATTCAATTGGAAATCTTATGCCTTTGAAATTGTTGGATATTTAGAGTTGTAGCTTCTCTGGAAATTTCCCTGTTTCGTTTGGAAACCTCACTCAGCTTGTTTACTTGGATCTTTCTGCTAACAATTTTGATGGTCAAAATTCTTCTTCCATGACATGGATTAGTAAGCAAACTAAACTCACTGAATTTGGCATTTCCAAGATTAGCTTAAATGGCGAGATCCCGTCTTATTTTGCTAATCTAACCCTTGTTACTACCTTAGTTCTAAGCCACTGCCAAATTTCTAGCACAATACCATCTTGGATTATGTCGATGACGAAGCTAGTTTACTTAGATCTTTCATTCAATCAGTTGCAAGGGTCAATTCCACATTCAATCTCTCAGTTAACTCACTTGACTAATTTACAACTTCCATCCAATAAATTGCAAGGGCAGATTCCAGATTCAATCTTCCAACTCGAAAATCTTCAAAACCTTAATCTTGCTTGGAACAACCTGAGTGGCATGGTGGAGATAGACATGTTTTCTGAGCTCAAAAAGTTAACCACTCTTCGATTGTCAGGAAACAAGGTATCCCTGATTGCGAGCAATTATACTACTAATCCTCCTGTTCAGAAGTTTCGTGTTCTGGGATTTGCATCCTGCAACTTAACAAACTTCCCACATTTCCTACAAGATCAAGATCAACTATTGTGGTTGGACTTGTCCAACAACAACATTCGTGGCGAAATACCCAGATGGGTGTTGAACACAAGTTCAGGTACACTGAAATTCATTAATCTATCTTTCAACTTGCTCACGGGTTTTGAATTATCTCCAACTGTACTTCCATGGGTTCAAGTAAGCATTTTAGACCTTAGGTCTAATAGGTTACAAGGATCACTTCCGATACCAGCCCCATCCATCAAAATGTATTCAGCTTCAAACAACAATTTCACAGGGGAAATTTCGCAGCGAATCTGTACTCTGAAGATCCTTTCTGTTCTTGATATCTCCCACAACAAATTGAGTGGCATGCTTCCTCAGTGCTTGGGCAGTTTCAGTTCTTCTCTTCAACTTCTGAATCTCGGAAACAACAATTTTCATGGTGAGATTCCTCGAACGTACACAAATGAATGCAACTTAAGGATGCTTGTATTGCAATTCAATTGGTTAAATGGGCAAGTACCTAGATCATTGCGCAATTGTTCAAAGCTAGAGTTTCTAACATTAAGAAACAACCAAATCAATGATGCTTTTCCTGCTTGGCTGGCGTCACTTAAGGAGTTAAAAATTCTCATTCTGAGATCTAATCAATTCCACGGTGCAGTATTAGGCAGTGAAATGATGAATTATGGGTTTCCAAAGTTGCGGATCATTGACCTCTCTCAGAACAAATTTTCAGGTCAGTTACCAGTGCAATATTTCTCCAATTGGAATGCTATGAAGATGCAAGATTTAAATCAGTTGACATACATGCGAACATTTGTTAATTTTATAACGGAACGATTCTCACTAACTGTTAATCTTATGTACTCGATGTCAATAACAAACAAAGGCACAGAATTGGCGTATGCTAGGATCTTAGAATCCTTTGCGGCTATTGATCTTTCGAGTAATGAATTCGAAGGAGAAATTCCAAAAATAGTTGGGAAATTGAAGGGAATTCGTTTGCTCAACCTTTCCAACAACAATCTCAATGGTGGCATTCCATCATCCTTGGGGAATCTTATAAAGCTTGAATCTTTAGACCTCTCTCGAAACAAACTATCAGGAGAGATTCCTCAGCAATTAGCAGAACTTAATTTTCTTGCTGTCTTTAATTTGTCTTACAACAATCTTACAGGGCCTATACCAAAAGGAAAGCAATTTGATACATTTCAAAATGATTCATATGGAGGAAACTTAGGATTATGTGGAAATCCAATGCCAATGAAATGCGAGAGTTTAGAGGCTTTACCTCCATCAACTTCAAACATTGAAGAAGATCAAGAAGACTCTGATTCAACATTTGAATTTGGTTGGAAACCTGTTCTGATGAGATATGGAAGTGGAATAATAATTGGTTTGGTGATTGGATACATCATGAACACAAGGAAATATGAATGGTTTTCGAAAATAAAAAAATGAATGGGAAGAGCAAATGCAGAACAATTGAATTTTGTAAAATCTTTGATTTGTATCCATAATTATGCTTTTTCTTTCTGTATTTGATTTTAAGCAGTCGATTACTTTTATTATTATTATTATTATTTGTGACAAAAGAGTTTCTCTTACAATTTACTTACAGATGCAAACAAAATGTGTGAAGTTTAATCAAAAGGGTTGAGTGAGTAGGATCCATAGCGAGAGTTTCGTGGTGGAATTATCAAATTTTTTTTAGTTCAGTATCAATTATAATGCAAATGGAGATTAATTTTATACCCAATATAATAAATTGAAAAAAAAAATTATGTGAAGTTTATTGGATTACTATTATTTGCTCGCTAATAGTCCATGTTAGATTGACAAATATTCATGGTTTTCATATACTGATAATTATATTAATTTTTGCTTGAAAATTTCTAATGTTGAAAACTGAGGCTATTTGTTTATTTTGCCTTTCATTATTTTATTAAATTCCACATAATTAATTGAGCATTTTGTTTTAAGTGCCCATTCCGGGCTAAAATCAATATGTTATTTTCTTTTATTTGTTTTCAATATTTTCAAAATCGAACCGCTTAAAAAATCAATAAATATATAGGATCAAAAGTTCGACTAAAATCGAACCGGTTAAAAAAAAAAAAAACTAATATATATATATATATATATATATATATATATATATATATA
>CANXYC010279015.1:0-114500 GCA_948193065.1 Aleurites moluccanus | reverse complement strand
GTACACACAAGTGTTTGTCCTAGGCCCTACTTTAGGTCTCCTAGGATATGGCTTCCTTACATAAGCGATACAGCCCCAAGTATTAAGAATGTCATATCTACAATGATATTTATGCCATAATTTATAAGGTATAGAGTTTCTCTTAGAATTTGGCACTCTATTCAGGATGTGACATGTAGTCAAGGTTGCGTCTCCTTAATAACAAGAAGGCATGCTAGCTGTCAATAACATAAAGTTTAACATTTCTGTTAACGTCATGTTCTTACGTTCAGCTATACTATTTGATTGAGGTGAGTAAGGAGCAGTAGTTTCAAGTATTATGCCCTAAAAATTACAAAATTCTTTGAACTCTGTCAATTTGTATTCTCCTCCTCTATCACTCTTAAGTCTTTTAATTTTCAAGTTTAGTTGATTTTCAACACGATTCTTAAAAATTTTAAATTTATCAAATATTTTATCTTTAGATTTTAACAGATAAATATGACAAAATCTAGAAAAATCATCTATAAATGTTACCAAATACTTTCGACCTCTTCTAGTTGTAAAGCTTTTAAAATCACATAAGTCGGAATGTATTAGTTCAAGAAGTTGTGTAATCCTAGAGACCGACTGAAAAAGTTTTTTAGTAATTTTAATTTGAGCACACACTTCATATCTGTTAAATTTGACCGAAATATCTAATGGTATATTATGAGTTTTAGCTAGTTTAGCTATTTTTTTATAGTTCACATATCCTAATCGATTATGCAATATTTTTATATCAATTAAATTTGATCTAACATGACTAACTATTTCATTTGCTATACATACCACCTACCAAGTAAGCACATCCAAAATAACAAGAATTAACAGACAAAATTACTCTACCATTAGAAATTAAAGTGTTCATGCCAACAATATCTAAAAGACTGATAAAAATTAATTTTTAAAGATAGATGGAACTATTTTAACATTTTTTAGAGTTTGAATTTTGCTTGAAGAGAGCCCTATATTTGTTGTACCAGTGTGAGTCACTACTTTTTTTATCTCCACTAGTCACAACGATAGTCTCGTTGACTTCAGTAGCATTATCAAGTTGCATTTTATTCTTACAAATATAACATGTGGCTCCTGTATCTAACCACCATTTTGGAGAAGTACTGACCTTTCTACTTTTTCCGATCATAGCAATAAAATTCTAAAACTCAGTATTTTGTACTATCATATTTGTTTCTTTATTTGGTGTGTTAGATTTAGTTTTTAGAGGAGCCTACATTCTGCTTGAAATGGTCTCATCTCCCACAGTTGTGACACTTGCTCCTTTTCTTCTTAGAAATGGTCTTTTTGGCCTCCAATTTGGGAGTTCATTTTTTGTCGATTTGGATCTTCTAGAAAATTTCTTAGAATGTGTGATTGTGTTAGCAGCCGACTGCTGTTGTCTGACCATTTCAAGTTATTTCTAACTTTGTTTTCATCTTCGATTCTGATGAATCGTTTGAGATCATCCAGTCCCACTTGTACCTTTTTTTTTATACATTTCAGTTTTAAAAGTGTGTCATGCAGAAGGTAATTTGTACATTATTACTCCAACTAAGAAGGCATCATAGACGATGATCTTTTCATTATTTAATTTATATTTTAGATTTTCTAGGTCAGTTATTTGAGGAGTGATTTCCATATTTTCATTAAATTTAAAATCCATGAATTTGTGAACTAGGTGTGTGTTAGACAATTCCTCCTCTTTTTTAAATTGAGGATCTCAATTATCCCAGATTTTTTTAGCAGTGTTGTATTTGCTAAAAACTTCTGCCAGCTGATCAGAAAGACAATTCAATAAATAGTCCTTACATAAGTCATCGTCCTTGTTCCATTGAGATTCATCAACATCATTCATCGTATCAGCAAAGGTACTTAAAACAGTGTAAAATATATTTTCATATTTTAGTCCAAATTGAGTCTTTCGCTTTCAGGAATTAAATTCAGATCCACTAAAGATTTTCAGTTTGACCATATCAATCGGAACACGTTTATCTATTATTCTAAATATTTAAATAGACAATTAAATAGCAAAAATTATATAGAAGGAAAATTGGAACAAGTGCATCTGAATCGAACCAATTGAATTGAACTAGTGATTAAATCGAACTGATAATTTGAATCGAACTGGTGATTCAAACCAAACCAACGATTCAAATCTTCTTTGCTTCACCGATCTCCGTAGTTAGGCTTCAATGGGATGACCAGAGGCTTAGAAGTTTTTTTTTTAATCAAACTAAAACTTGAATTAAGAATAACAAACTTGATTATTTAATTAATCAAACTAGAACTTAAATTAAGAACAACAAACTTGAATTCAAATTAGAACAATAAATTTGAATGCTTGAAATCAAAATTAAAAAACTTTCAAAACTTTGAATCCAAAATCAGACAAACACTAATGCTTCAAGATTGTTAGGGTTTTAGGTTAATCAATATATGATTACTTGAAACATTACACCATAGGTACCTAATTTGAAATACCTAGCATGCTGCCTCTAGCTAGCAGGCATATATAGGATTACATTAGAGTTAAATTAGTTAATAAGTTGTTGTCCATTAGACCCATTACAAAAATCTATTATTTATTAAGATTTATATTAAAATATATATTAGGATTGTTTAATATACCCAATAGATATATCAACCGATTGATTACTTGTAAAAAAAAAAAACAACAAAATAAAATGTACGGTGAACAAACAAGAATGAGTACTAAATGAGTTTGTGCTTAACTACAATAATAGTTTGCAAGGCAACCTTTCACGTAATACGCATCACTTGATAGTCTTTTCCTTTTTATGCAGTTAAAATATTTTTTTATATATATTTTTAAAATTTTTTAATTGTAACAAATAGTAACAAAAAATTTAAAACCCTTTTCAATAAAAAGATTATTAATCCTGATTTTTAAGTACTTTAAATACAAAGATTATCAATTGCTAATTAGTTAGACATGATACTATGCAAAATGCTTGGTTGGAATATTCTCCGTACTAAAATCATCAATTATTATATGAATTTTGTTAAAATTATGATTATAAATTAGAAATAGTCCATCTTCTATTATGTTATTATAACAGGTACCTTTATAGAAGGTGGAATGACAAGAGTACGTTACTTTTTATTCCACTGTTGTTCATTTTCTGCTGTGTTTGTAGCTTTCTGAGCTCAGCTCTTTTTACCATAACTGTTCTTGTTCTACGGCTTTATTATTATTATTATTATTATTATTATTATTTTGCTTTATTCTCTTTACCCTTTTGTTAGCAGTCCTATTGGCCCCTAGCTTGGGGTATCTAATAGAACCAATAAAAGAAAAGGATAAAAAATAAAAGAAAAAAAAAACTCTCTTCCATTATATATACGCAAAAGACAGGGAAAGAAACATGATTAAGCTAGAAAGCTTTGAGGCTTGAATGATACTTAGTATACTTAACAAGTACCCGAACATGATTATTGGATTCTCCAGTGTTGCATAATAAGTACAAATAATAGTTAAAATTAAATTCCAAGATGGTTAATGTGAAAATACCAAAGAGTAAAGACACTACTATCATTTGATGGATAACAAAAGTCATATATTCCTATGGGCATAATTAATTAATAATTAATTATGTAAGATTATTTTTAGCAACCTAAAATACTCTACAGTTAGTCACAAGACTCTCATCTTCATTCCAATAAGACAATACTAGTTAGTATTATATTTGACCAGGAAAGACATTTTTGTTATTATTTAAAGTTTATGCATAGTAGGTTCATACAAAGAAGATAAAAAAAAAACAAGTTCACTCTAAAGAAAAGAACCATCTTTTGCAGTCATGGCCATGCACAAACAGCATAACTTGTTTGCTACACCTACTTAGAAATCTCTCTTTCCCAACTCCACTCTCTCTGTCCCTAACATGGGCCTCTTATATTATACTTTAACTCTACATACCTACGCAAGATGACAAGTTCCTTTCTAGTAGAGCTCTTCTGCTTTCCAGCCTTCATTTTGCCAAAACAGCAAATATTTCTTCTTAGGCAATAAAACCAAGAACATCTAGCCATGGAAACGAAGTAGTACCTGTTGAACTTGCTGTAGTAATGTCTTGTTGGCTCAGTTGTCATAGACCCCATCTGAGGATGAGGAGTCCCATCTCTCTATACTAAAATAAGAATCCCCTCTCCTCTTTCCAGATCAGATGACAAAAAAGAGGCAAAAAGGAAGATAAGAGTGAATTCAGGGAAGAGGCTTGAAATTGATAGAGTGATAACTACCTTTTCTTTTGATCCCCTTCAATAATTATGTCTTCCAGTGCCTGTCCAATTAATGTCATTTTCAAACATGTTCGCATCTTCATGGTAAAATCAAAGTATTTACAGTTGGTAAACAAACAACCCACATGGGGCCATTGATTTTTTTGGTAGAGAGATTCCAAATAAAGCAGCTAGAGAGATTAATTTACTCTTTATGCGTCCAAATATGTCTACATTAATAAGTGTATTGTTCATCATTTCATTTCACAAGACAATTTCTTCCCATGCGCCAAAAATCTCTTCCTCCTTCCTGAGGACTGAGGGGCTTACTTCTCAAGACGCTGTTTCTGCAAGCAACACCAAATATTAACCAGCATGAGGTGTATCAGAAGCAATAGATAGGGTAACAACTCCTACCTGTGTTTTTTTACTCTTCTCCAATATTAGCCCCTTTCCTGCGAAACCAGATAAAAAAGAGGGGTTGCCTTGGCAAGGAGCCAAGATCAGGATGTTCTTCAGAGTAGGATTCTGTGACGTTTATTTTTTTTACGAGGTGCTCAAAGTGGGGGTACTCTGGAGACGAAATTAGTTGTCTGCTAATATCTTATGCAGATTTTAGCAGCATTGAACCTTTCCAAGTATCTGTTTTCCAAGTGGATACTTGAGATCAGCCAGTTGTATTTCTAATTACTTGTCGGCACCTAAATTCTCAAAAGTGCTATTGCCCCTTGAACAAGAGAAAATTAATATAAAGGACAATTTGTTCAGTGGTTTCCATTAATGGGATTGAAATTCAGAGTTCAAACTTTCAAAATCGGGTCTCCAATTGCAAAAAAAGTCTTCTCTTGCATTCTTTATATATTCTTCTATAGATATCAAGGACTCATTTTCAGTTGGTTACATACTTCAACTTATAAGATCAACTGATAAGAGCTGGTTCTTCTGCAATGCAGTTTCAGTGTTGAGAGTTTGTTGAAGGAGACAAGAAGACCTTACCTCATGTCAAAGCCATATGCTGCAATAGTTGGAGGTGCTGCAGGAGTGGTACTTGTTGCAATATTCATAATATTGTGGTTATGCAAGTCAAATTGTAAGAACTTTTCAAACAAGAACTCAGAGACAGGTTCCTCAGATCCATATGCACTAGGTAATATTTCTCCAGGAATAGAACCTGAAGAAACTGGTCATTGCTTTCGAGCTGATATTCATTAATTTTCTTTCTAACTTGTGACAGTGGAGTGGAATAGGGGAGGTAGATCCAGTTCAGCACCTGGCCACCCTCTATTTGGTTCACAGGGAGCTCGACAGTTCACAATGGATGAGTTGGAACAAGCTACCAAGCAATTTAATGAAAACAATCTCATTGGATACGGAAGTTTTGGGTCAGTGTATAAAGGTTTGCTTCATGATACTATTGTGGCAATAAAAAAGCGTTCCGGTACTCCTCGGGAGGACTTTGTCGCAGAGGTATAAGAAACTTCCAATGTGTAGATCATATTTACTTGATATCTATCAACTGCGTTAGGTACATTGAAACCCTAAACCCTCTAAAGCAACAATGCACAAAGTCTTACTTGTAAATGTTCTGATAAGTGTATGAAGACCTGATCGGAATGAACAAACATCATTGTATATCTAAAATGAAGATAATCTGGAGTTATTTCCTTGTGCTTAGCATATAACATATGTTTTTAGGAGATCTAAATATCCACTTCAAATAGAAATTGACAATTTAATGTGGCAAACAGGTACTCTACTTGTCAGAAATTCCACATCGTAATTTAGTTTCTCTTCTAGGCTACTGCCAAGAAAGAGGATCCCAAATGTTGGTCCTTGAGTATATACCCAATGGCAGTGTGTGCAATCATTTATATGGTACGATTCATTTAGTGAAATCTGTTTTACATAATCCCGCCGTGAGATAAATGTCATAACAGTTCATCCTTTTGACAGACATAGGATTGAAATCATCAACTAAACTAGAGTTTAAGCAAAGGTTGTCCATAGCTCTGGGAGCAGCTAAAGGTAAATGCAAAGGAATCTATATATTGATGAAATTCTAGGATTTAAATGAGAATAATAGTAAAAAAAAGATTTATTTGAAGTGTTTGTAACTAGTGCAGGTTTATGCCATTTGCATGGTCTAAACCCTCCCTTAGTACACAAGAACTTCAAAACGGCTAACGTCTTGGTTGATGAGAACTTCATCGTCAAGGTTGCAGATGCAGGGATCTCAAAACTGCTTGAAAAGATAGAAGAAGCAGGTCCATCTAGCACATCTGGTGTAAATGTTTTCCTGGATCCAGAGTAAATTTCTTCCTATTGCATTTCATTTTTGGTGTGGAAATGACTTTTCTAATTTAAAACTATCTTCAATGTTTAGGGTAGGAGTATCAGGGACCTTCACAGAAATGAGTGACGTTTACAGCTTTGGGGTGTTCCTTCTGGAGCTTATAACTGGACAGGAGGCAGTGCACCTTGGCTTCTTAGGATATGATGAAAGCTTAGTTCAATGGGTAAATAAATCAACTGTTTTTCTTATTTATTTGTTCCATTGTCATTTTGAAGCATGTAAATAGTTTCAAGATATAGTAGACACTAATGAGATGCTTTGCCAAAATTAGGATAAATTGTTGTCTTTTGAGCCAGATATCAACAATACAATGCCCCTTCTAACTCTTAGCTATAAAAGTTACCAAAAAGATGTTGCTTCATGAAATTCTACTCATGTTCCTGTCAAAATTTTCGACTTGATAAGCTGAGAACCAAGGAGTTGCTTGCCTCAGAAAGTTCAGTACAAGTTTATGTTTCACTGAGGTAACTTTCAGAGTTGTACTAAAATTGGAGATATAAATTTTTTGAAGGTGGCTTCTCGACTGAACTCAAACAATTTTGTGGACCGTCGACTTGTGGGAAGTTTCACTGCAGATGGAATTAGTGATTTGATCAGGTTGACACTGCGATGCATGAGTTTTCCTGGAATAGGAAGACCAAAGATGGAAATGGTTGTGGTTGAACTTGAACGGATTCATGAAAAAGAGATGGCACTAACAACCGTCATGGGTGAGGGTACTGCTACATTTATTAAGGGCAGCGAGCTATTTACTTCAAAATGAAACCAGAAGTTACAAAATAGTTTGCATGTGTTGCATTTGGGCCAAGCTTAAGCTTAATAGCAACAACAACAAACAACATTGGAGAGGAAGTGAGAGGAATGCAATTGCTCAACTACAAAAGGATTTATGTGTAAGTACAAGTTTATGTTTCCTGTGATGCAAAAGTAATAACCTTTTAGAAAAAAAATCAGCCTTTTTATGGATTTAGCTTTAGTGCTTCTAGCAATTATCTATCAATCGCTTATAATCCAAATCTGATATCATTTTCATTCAGGAGGTTTAAAATATCTCTGTCCATAGATATTGCAGAAATTTATTCCTATCCAGTGAAGAACACCTTCACAATATCCATATATAATAAAAGCTATAAACAACAAACAACAAACAACCTACAAGCCTAGTAGTCGAGTCCCGAGTGCTGCCTCGTAATGCAGGAGGTTAGCCACTTCAGCAAAAAATATAATCTAGCACAATTATCAAAAATAGCAGTAGAGAAAAGCTCTTATAACTATATATAAAAAAAAAAAATTATACATGACAGGAACAAACAATTTATCATATTGTTTCGAGAGATGCCTTGAATACCCTAGATTGACATTCCTTTGCCATCTCTTAATTTCCCTGTTGATTACGCAGCCTTTGCCTTGTATCACACAAAATACTTGTTTCCATTGTTTTGGTCATAGTGGACAATACAGTCTCTCTCTTGCTCCAGCTTCTTGCGGAAATAACAACAGCAAATAATGATAACTCTATGAACAAAAATAAATTAATATTAATGATTCATAGACAAGACCAGTGTAGGAAATCGTGGAAATAGTTAGAAAGTCGTTGACATATGGACTTGGCATAAGTCCCTTTAACTTGTGTAGCCAAAGCAGACAGGAATTGAAAATGACAGAACAATATCTGATATTTCCTTTGGTCTACGAATTAATTACATATTGATTCAACAAAGCACATGTTTTGTGTAAATAAAAGTTGAATCTAATTTTTGGTGAGAAGAAAATATCCATGTAACTGGCCCCAGCTAGTTTGGGGCTGAGAACTGAGGCTTAAGGGACCATAAATTCCTAACCACAAACATAGTACATTCAACAACTCAAATCAACATGCAAAAGCATCACACTAGGGATAAAAGCCAAATCGACCAAACCTATCAAATTGAATCAAACCGATCAAATAAAACTGAAACTAATGATTTTATAATTTATTTGATTTGATTTGTGGTTTGAATATTTTTTATCCGATTTCAAACCGAATCAAATCGAAATTATATATATATATATTGTTTTTTACCATTATTACAATTAAATATATTTGATTTTATTTTATATATAACCATATATTTTTTTAACCTAAAATTAATTTAAAATTTTAAAAAAATACAATCCATAAAAATTAACTAAAAATAAATAAAAAATAGTTTAATTTTTTTAAAAAAATATAAGTTTTAGGTGTGATAATTAATGAAATATACAAGTTTTGGATTATACAATATTGAATTATTTTTGAAATTTTTTTATTATCGATATTTTATCGGTATTTTTCCTTAAATTTATAATAAAATAATGTCGATTTATAAAAAAAAAATTTGGTTTGAAACCGACAAACCAAACGTATTTAAATTGAACCGAAATCGACGGTTTGACTATAACGGTGATTTAACTTGGTTTATAAAAATTTCAAATAAAAAATATTGATTTAATGTGATAACAACTCTTCAAACCGAACCAATATCACCCTACATCACGCTGATGCTAAAAGTTACACTAGTTTGGCACCATAAAGTTCTAATTCTCCAGTCAGAAAGGTAAACATAAATCCAACTCAAAATATTAAAGGATAGGAACAAGGTAATGCACACTACATACATGACCATGCTTGTCTGATAAACCTAAGATGACATTGTTAAGTAAATTATAATTAGCCAATTTCAGTGGAAAAAGACCATAAAAGTTGAGGATAATGACAAGCTGCTCTTATCACCATCAATGCATAAGCATGGGGACCAAATGCACAAAACCCTCAAAATCCAATAAGAAAGACTGTTACAATGACAAGACATGAATTAGTGGGGAATCCTAGCTTGACAATGCACAAATAGCTGGAATAGTATTACTTAATTCTATATAGACATCAACATTATCTATCTTATACATATATAACCCTCTCTTATTAACAATTATTAAATGTGATTTAAAAATATCAAATTTAACCCAATATCAAACCACATCAACCTACAAGATTCCCTGTCCCCCCTTTTGTTCAAATGAGATCCACCAGGATTGCAGCGGCGGGTCCATAAAGATTTTTGGTTACCCCTCCTAAATTTACCATCTTTACACCATTTCAAACAAAGGGTAAATCCATGGTTTCTTCAAAAAAAAGAATACAGTAGCTGACGCACAAAAAGAGCTAAAACCCATGCCAAATTAACACCAGCAGACTTAAGCCCAGATCATGAAAATTTTAACACAAAAGATTAATGGGAGTTTTCTGTTTTAGTTATAGTAATAGAAAAAGAAACGAAATTCTATACAGATTTCTATAGAGACTGAAAATTTCAGAGTTGGTTAAAGTTATTGCTACCTGAATAAGAGCAGATAGAGAGACAATATGAGAGTGTTGCAGTTGCAGAATCTTGGAGTGGGACATTAGCTTAGCTGTAATGAAAGCTCCCAACCAGATATCTCATCAGTACGGTTTGCTTTTTATTATAGTTGCCTTTCCATCCCTGGGGCCCAGTATTTTCCCGTATTTACAATTTATACCATGACCTTACAACTTTGGGCCTAATTTTTAACAGATTTTATCAGTTATTTGGGCCGTTCCTATTATGATTCTATAGACCTAAAACCCAAATCAGGCCCATAAAACAATGGTGAATATACTCGTGGCCTGAGATGATTGAACGATTTAAATATCTATAATTCGGTGCCGTATGCTAGAAACTATCTTTAAGCCTCTACTCGCCTTCTTCGCTATCTTTTATCTGCAGATCAAGATAAACTGAGGTATTACATAGCTTGAAATGAAGTTCCTTGATCCGTCTTCGTCATATAGAATGAATCCTTATAAGAATGATATGAACATTTCAGGGTAGCTACAGCAGCCAAAAGTTTAAAGCAAATGAATCTGAGCTTATGTTACGGCAAGCCATGATACTAATTACTAATCGATGCAAGCATATTTTCACGAGTCAGATGACCTCTGAAGCTGAAGATTCTCACTGTCATTTTTCTTATGAATACACTTTGCCACAAGCACAAGTAGATGTCAAAAGGCGATCCAAGCTCATTTAGCCTAAATCCTAATTTATAATGAATGATATTGGTCGAGCCACAGAAAGAATACAACCAAAGATTTGATCCCTAGATAGTATAGAGATCAAATTGTTCGTCTATTCTTAGCAAAGGTCATTTTTTAAAATATTTTGCAATGTGATGGTGAATTTTGTTGAAAGGAATTATTTGAACCAGTTCCTCAATTACAAGTATTTTGCATAAAAGAATTGTTGGAATTTTATGGTTATATTTGGCACAAACGTTATCAGTTCAGATGAAAAGAATTTGAGTTATTTAATTAGATTTCCGAGTTTGAGTCTTGAAAATGTAAAAAATATTGTTGAGAGCACTGTATACATAAAAAGGCTAGTGTGATTCCATTAATTTGGTAATCCGAATATTTAATGGGAACACTGAAAAAAATAAAAAATTATATTATTGAGATGTATATTGAATTTAGCTTATTATGCAACTGGTTAAACATAGAAGAATAATTAGTACAACGAATTATATTTAATTTATTGTTTAATTCACTCTGCATATGTTGAATAGTTTAAGCCTCAATAACCATTCTGGAAAGTATTGTGGGATATGTGTAATTATACTAGCTCTTTGCCTTAAATTACACGACCGAGAGCCGACAGCTCTCTCTTTTGGGATGCAGCTTGCTAGTTGAATTTTTGGGCCTTGTGAGAAGGGCTGGGTTAAAAGTTACTCTTCGCATACAGTTCGTTAGTACATTTTGTAATTACCTCCTAAATGAGGTTTGCCTAATGCTTCAGAATGATAATTTGGGAAAACAAATCAAACTATAACCTGAGCCATTCTTCGTAGTTGAAGAGTTATTTAATGTGTCACAGTTTATGAAATTTTTTAGTATCTAAACTAAAAAAGAGAAGGAAATTCGTATTTATACTTAAATTGGATATATACTTACAATTGAATTGAATTTGTGAATTGAATTCTTGAATGCATCAGAAAAATTCATTTTCATAAATTAACTTTATGTTATTCAATTAAATAAAATATTAATTTTTAAATAATTAAATTTAGCTATATATATATATATAAAAAAAAGTGCAAATTTGACCATACTATTTACTTTATAAAACATACCGCCCCTTTATATTTTTTAAAAGTATAAAAATAATCACCACCATTATAAAAATGGTTATCATGTCCCTCTAACTGTTAACTATATATATATATATATATATATATATATATATATATATATATATGGATTCTTTAATTACAATATGTTATTTTTTTTTATTTTACAGTTTTATCCATCTCTTGCTTTTTTTTCTTTTAAATTCGAATATAACTACACTTTAAATTTAAATTTAAATCTTACAAATTTTCAGACCATCGTAACGCTAACACCCCACCTTATCATTTGAACTTAGTCAAATTGAATATGTGCCTAAATAATTTATGTATATAAATAAATAAATAATCAATTTTTCTAATTAATATTTGGTTAAGAATTAAAAATTTAAATAATTTTAAAAATAAATTAAATAAATCAAAAATTAAAATTTTGACTTATCACTTGAATTAATAATAATTATAATGAAATATAATTTTATTAATATTTTTTTTCTCATTTAATTTATTTTTTATATTAATTTATTTATATTTTTTTAATATAATTATTTTATATTTATTTAAAATAATTATTTTTAATTAGTGTTTAGAAAAATCGAAATTGAGTAATAAATAGGTGTTTAATTAGTGAGCATGAGGGGTGGGAGCAAATCCCGTAGGTTGTGTCCTAAAACGGAGACAAAGTACAATGGTCACACTCACTTATCGACCGTCCAATCTAAATAAAACCGTTCGAAATGAATCTTTGACCAAAACAATAGATTCGCTTTTACTGTATATAAACGGGCGAAATTAATTCTCAACTCTTCAGAAAATCCTGTCCGTACAGAACCGTGATTCACGTCCAGATCTTTGACACGTAGGTACATCAAACTGAATACTTGAAAAGACTCCCTCTCTCCCACATCATCCTAATGGCCCCACCATTAGCTTAGCCTGCTTTGACACGTTTTCTTTGTGGGTCCAAACACTGCGATCCTAATGACGTGGCAACAGTGTCCATGTATAGTAGCCGATGGGTACTAGGTTTGATCTTCTCACGTGGCAATGTTCTATTCATTGACTATAATTTTTTTTTTTTAAGTTGGCTGTAAGATTTTTTATAATTTTATAATTCTTTAATTTAATACAAACTGAATTAAACATTCAAAAGTGCTCAATAAATACAATTCAAATTTTTTATCTTACTTTATATTTATTTTTATATGTAAAATTATTTTTTTTTTAATATTTTGACAGTTAATATTTTTTTTATAGATGATATAACATATAAAAAATAAAATATAAGATAGATAATCCGAATCTACAATAAATATAGATGATTAATTAATTTCAATCAAGTAATTAAAGTAAATTTGGGTTTCATATTAACTTGATTTTTTAAATTTTTTTTAATTGATTTAAAAACAAACATATGGATTTATCAAAAAAAAACAAACAAACATATGGATTGAATAATACAATGCATAGAATGTGTGTTGGTGTTGATGACTTGATTAAAAAGGAGTTATTAAATAATAAAAGGCTCAAAATCACCGCTTTACTGATAAATAAAAAAATTTCAAAATTCAGGGGAAAAAAAGAAAATAAAAAAATATTAATTGAAATTCAAAGTCTAAATTGTTAGAAAGAAATAATTTTCTTTTGCCCTAAATTCCGGATCACCTTTAACATTGATAATTAAAATAAAATAAAGGTGAAGTGTTAGGGAGTGTTTGGGAGAAAGTGCAAAATTCTCAATCTGACTCAAAGACAAAATACTATCAATCTTCCATGTCAAGAGTTTGGAGAAAGGAGACCCCTACACTACACCAAAAAGTCCTATTTATTTATTTATTATTATTTTATAATAAATTTTATTTCTTTTTACTGAAAAAAAAAAATTGCATATAATGTAAAATCCCATCCATTTTAAGGAACTAAAAACTTTGTACAAAAGTGTGTCTTGCATTCCAACTAGCTCACCCCTTTTTAGATGCCTCTTGACTGACCTTTCTTCTATTCAATTGGTAAAATTCTGGTTGATAAAATCTAAAAAAGTTTTGTAAAATTTTTTAAAAATAATAATATTATAGTATTTATTATAATGAATCCAATGATATATTTTTTATATGAAACAAAAATAAAATAGATTCAAAAAATATAATATAAGTGTGTTAAATTTAGACTGTTAAAATCTAATCATCTAAATTTAACACATTTCTAACATATATTTTTATATCTATTTGATTTTTGTTTCATACAAAAATATGTTATTAGATTCATTATAACAAATATTATAATATTATGATTTTAAAAAAATTTTATAAAATTTTATAAAATTTTAAAAAATAACAAAAACTATTATATTTTTAATACAACAACTCTTCTCAATCCGTAAAATTCATAACTATCCACCCATCACAAGGATCATAGATATGCATATACCTTCTCCTCTTTATTATATATTTAACATTTACCTACCATATTATTAGTTTTATTTTTATTTTATTGAAAAGTTAATTTTTAAAGTATTTTATATTTAATTTTAACATCTAATTTAATTGATAGAAGAATTTAATCATATTTTTATTTCCCTTTTTTTAGACAAAAATAAATATTTAATAATTAAAAAATTGAACATAATTTAAATTGAAATATAAATTAATTTTTGATATAAGAATAAAATAAAAAATATATAATATTTATCATTGAATTAAGATATAATTCCATTTGAAAATTTTTTCTACATGTGTAAATTGACCTTTATTTATATTAATTTTTTTTCATGGCTTATCTTCCTTTTTCTCGAGACTTTCATTTTTTAACGTTTGGTCCACATGCAAGCATGATGATATATACTATATTCAAAACGGGCATTGATGAACAAGATAATAATCAAATGGAACTAATTAATCCAATCTTCAAATCCATAGTGGAAGAGTCAAGAGTCATAGATTCTTTGACTATTTTCATAGTGTATTGCAAGTTAACTGTCGTTAATTTTTAATTAAAATATTAATTTTAACCTTTTATATTATTAATGAATATTAATTATTGACTTATTTTTTTTCTCTTTTTATAAATATTTTTTTAAAATAATAAAAATTAGTGTAAAAATAAAATAAAATAAATCTTTTTATAATAATTTTAAAAATAAAAATACTAATTTATATTTAAATAAAAATTTATTTCTGACATAATTAAAGTGAATTTGTAGAAATATTTTATTTTATATTTATTTTTGAGTTAAGAATTTAACTTTTTTATATTTATAATTATAAAAGAAAAATATTTATCATAAAAAATAAATTAATAGTTAAAATTTATTTATACTATAAAAGATTAAAATTATTGCAATACATATTAAATATTTTAAAATAAGATAATAAAACTGTAAAAAAATTTCATAAAGTGAAAATAGCTTAACCCTATATATTAATATTACTAAATAGTATAATAAGATAGGACAACAACAATAATGGCTAGTGATAAAAAGCATATTGTAGAATTGGGAAATGCTAAAAAAACAAGAAAAAGAGGTTGACCCATTTGATTATCATCATTAGTTTATGTTATTCCCAATGCCATTTTAGGCTCATTTAGGTTCATCAAAGAGAATATAAATATTTTTATCCTTTTGGAAGTTATTAAAATTATAATGTTAATGACCCACTTTTAGCTTATGTTTGGGCAGTTTAATGCACCTTTAAAAAAAAAAAAAAAAAACATATGTTCTTCAAGCTTTTGATAAACCTTTTGACTATAACCCTTTTTGCTAACTTTTGGAGATCATAGACAAAGACCCCATGTCTCTCTATATACTTTTGCTCAATTTTCTCAAGAAAGAACTAGCAATTTTTTTTTTTTTTTAAATAAGCAGTTTTTTCAGGAATTCAATTCTTTTCTAATTTAGTTGTCAGCTCTTATTTTACTTTTTTTTTTTTTTATAAAAAAAACTCTTATTTTACTTGAATACATATATTAATAATAAATATATATTTCAACTTGAGTAAATTTTTAAGTTGTCTTTGCAGATATATATAATTTAGTGAGAATATACTTTTTTACTTAAATAATAAATTTAAATTCAAATTTTCATTCCTCTCAATATTAAAAAAAAAAAATCGATTTTAATTTTTTTTCATTATTATAAAATAAAAATTAAAAATTAATACTTAAATTAAATGAATCGTTGAGTTATTTTATTTCAAAACCTTTTTTTTACAAGAAATTTTCTATTTGATTTCAAAAGAATTTTTTTGTTGGGATATCTTTGTTTTCTACATGTTTTTTTATTTTTATTTTTGGGGAATTATCTAAACAAACAAATTTAGACGAAGCATATATGGTCATGAACAATGAGGCGTTTGTCATATAAGGGCATTACATTAGTATATTGCTCTTAAGATAAAAACAATGTATTGTTGGGCTAGAATTACAAATAGATGACCAAGCAAAAGAAATGGTAAACTCTCTTGCGAGTTTCAATGTTCCTAATATCTTGACATTTTGTTAACTTTCTATTCCTGTTCACTCAACCCACTTGACCATTAGTGAAACTGCATATACCATAAATATTGATATTATTGAGACCATGGTCAACTGCTATATATATATAAGAAAATTAAATATTCATAAATATGAATGAAAATCAAATCAATCAAATTAATTAAATTAATCAAATTAAACTGATATCACCCTTAATTATAAAATAATTTTGAATTATATTTTAATAAAAATATTTAATTTATTTCATAATTCTTATTAATATATTAATAAACAAAGAAATTTAAATATAAAATCTTTCATTTTACCTTAAAAAATATAAGAAAATTAATCAGAGCAATTAATAGAATTAAGCTCAAGGCTATATCTCCATATATGATATATAAAAACTAAATTGTGAAGAATAAATATACATATAACATGACAAAAAAAAGAAAGCTAAAAATTTTGACTTTTGGGCCATTTAGGAAGGAGAAACTTTAGTTTTTGCACAATGAAGTGGGGTTGTTTCTATGACCCGAGACAATGGACATGAGAACCTAAGTAGAATATCTTAATCAATTTTTTAGTTCTAATTAGGACAAATCTTAATTTAATTAGAGATAAAATCATAACTACTCCCTTTGAAAATCATGAAGCAGACAAGAAGCTCCAAGTAATTTCATTGATTTATTTTGCATAAAATGCGGATTGATCACATGTGCATATAATGAAGTTAATATAAAGACAATAATACTAATAATTAGAACATTCAAATTCAAATATTTAAGACTCTATTTTAATCAAAACATAAATTATTGTCAACAACTCATAAGATCGAATGCATCTTTATAGCGTAAAAAGATAAAAAATTTCAAATCAAGACAAATTATGAATTATGGAATGAAACAATATAGTCACAAAAAAAAACTCATTAATTTATAAAAAAATTATATATGATCATAGAAAAATTTTCTCAATCCATCCAAACACAATTTTTTACATAAAAATTATTTTTCAATCAATTCAGAATTAATTTTTTGATTTTATTTATACTTGAATTATATATTTTTATTTAAATGAATAAAATTTTAATTACGATTTCTATTGTATTGTATATCATTGTTTAACATGAAAATAGGATTTTTATGAAAGTATACATAAATATGTAAGAAAAAAATGATGTAAAAAATATAGTATACATTGAATAATTCTTCCAAACTTATTATATTTGGGAATTTTGTTTTTAACCAAACCATTAAGCAAATGATTTTATTTTAATTCTTATAATTAGTTTGACATTCCTATAGGAACCTTTTGCAATTGGCATTGTTTATGACATTAACAAATGCAATCATGGACCCTAGCACAAGGAGCTATATATATAGTATCCATGTTCTATAAGATATTGCCTAGCTAAATGAGTTTGCACGTGAGCTATAGCTAGTCATGTTATTTAGTTTATATTAACTCTTAACCTTATCTTATAAATTTTTTTAATTAACAAACTGCTACTGTGCTTGCATTTACCTGATGTAATATTGACCTCATTAATGTGTATATTAATGAGAATATAATTAATTGATAACATTTTCTGAAATTTTTTTCACCAATTCAATTTAGCTTTCACCTTTTTATATGGTATGCATGTGACTAACATTTATCCTATTTAACCAACTAAATTTATAATTAGGATTTTGTTTCGATAAATTTGATTTTAATTAGAATTTGAGGCTTTATAAATTTATAATTTTGCTAAAACAAAGAGTTATTGAGTATTATACCTCATATTAATATATATAAACTAAATTTTAATTAAGATGAACCGAAAACTTAATAGTAAAGAACGATCACTAGGAATTGGTAACCATAGAAATTGGAAAAAAGCAAGATATAAAAAGTAGGTGGAAAGAAAAGGGAGAGATCATGGTCTTCAAAAGAATGACAGCTACAGTGCCCTTCTCTTTAAAAGACTTCCCTATTCAGCTTCACTCTTTATAACACAAAATCTTTCTAGACTTGATCACTTATTCACTCACTCCCTTTCATTCCATCTATATAGATAGATAGCTCACTCTTTCTTTCAACTCACTTGTATCTTTTTCTCTCTTCATTTAGCTAGCAATGTCCACTCCCAAAACCCTTGATAAACCCTTGTATGAACCTGTTAAAATTCATGGTGGGTTTGCTCTTATTCAAAGAAACACATCCCCACCTAATAATCAAACAGGGGAAAGACGAGGCAGAGCAAGAAAGCAAGCAGAACCAGGTAGGTTTCTTGGGGTTAGAAGAAGACCTTGGGGTAGATATGCTGCTGAAATTAGAGACCCAACAACTAAAGAAAGGCATTGGCTTGGTACTTTTGATACTGCTCAAGAAGCTGCTCTTGCTTATGATAGGGCCGCCCTCTCTATGAAAGGCACTCAAGCAAGAACCAATTTTATTTACACTGATAATGGTACCTTTCACTCTCTTCTTACTCCATTTGAATTTGTCCAACCCTTTTTACCAACATCAAATGATCAGTTTCTTTCTCCCAATATTCAAACTAATTATAATCCAACCAAGCTTGAGACTTCTCATCAGAACTATCAAACTCCTAAAAACCAAGAAATTATTTCTACTGAGACTTCGTCGTCAACTGATGATCAATTAGCATATGATAATAATAGTTTTTTCTTTTCCCAAAATGATTCTAACTCTGGCTACTTGGGCTGTATTGTTCCTGATAATTGCCTTCGACCACCTTCTTCTAATAATCCCACAATTATTAATACAAACCCAAAATCTCGTAAAGATCAAAACTTCAGCTCCATTAATGAAAACCAACCACATTGTAGTAGTAGTAATAATAATAACAGTAACAGCTATGCAATGTTTCCTTCAGATACTAAACCCCTTAACCATGAAACCTTCCCTTGCTTTGAAGAACAACTTCAAAATGGATTCTGGGGAGATGGTCAGCAACTGCAGCAGCCATGGGAATTCAACACCAATGAACTCTCTGCAATTATTAATAACCCGTTAATGGTGGAACCTTTATATCCAAACACCAATATTAATCCGAATGGGTCAGTAGTGTCTCAACCTACTACTACTACTACGACTACTTCTTCTTCAGTTTCTTTCACTCCATCATATCCTTATTATGATGACATAGTTGAGTTTGGCTATTCACTCTTTTGATTAGTAGGGTTTGTTTATATATATATATATATTTTTTTTCTTAAATATAAATCTATTGTTCAATCCTAAAATGCATTATCACTGTGTTAAACGTAGCGAGTGCTTATGGAGCTTACTATTAGTCACATTTTCATTTACATGCACTATTTTTATCTCCCTTCCTTTTACTGTATAATTACACAGAAAGTTTATTATCCACATGTGAACGAGAAATGAGATATGGAATGTAATGTGTATCCCTAGTCCTATGAGTTTTAAAGGGAAAAAAAAAAAAAAAGTGATTTTTGAAAAAGCTCTCTCTAGCTAGTTTTGTTTGTTTCAACATAGCAGAAAGTGTTCTTTATCTTGCTAATTATTAGATAGGCAAAAATATATATTATTGACTGATTTGGTATCTGTCTTTACGGCTGTTTGCCTTATCTTTTTTCGACAATGCCAAACAAAACCTTACATATAGTAAATGACGCATGCCATTTCCAACCACAATAAGTTCTTTAATCATTCATTCAGTAATTAATCACTAACAAAGCATCATACCCCATAACCTTCCTTTTATCACAGGATTTTTATTTGTAAATAACACTTTGGTCTGACCCTAGCAATTATTTCTCAAATGGAGTGGAAGAATCAAGATTGCTCTCAATATTTGTCTTTTTTTAAGGGTTGGGACCATGTACAATTGCTATAAATTTATAAGGATCATTCCAACCACAATTTTCAAGTTACAACTAGAAACATGAAAAATTTGACATGCTAAAATTAGCTTATTTATATGAAATAATATAATAACTAGTTATTAATTACATATTTATTGCATTTTTATTATTTTAACACAAGAAAGTAACTTGATATGTATTTAAGTACTTTTACACAAGTTATTTTAGGAGATTCCGTGAAGCTAATGACAGGGCAATTAGGGTCAAGGCTAAATTGACTCTTTAGCTGATAGCCGCTAGTGTAGCTGGAAGACCATGAAATAAAGCCTGCTACCAATTTAAAGGAACCCTAGAGCATAGCATCAGCTTTGCAGCAATTTAAATCTTATTTAATGAATAAATATAACCCGACCCCAACAACAACTAACACTAACAGAGAACTCAGCGTCATCTGAGAATTTGAGATATGCCCAACACACAAAGCAGACCTAAAAGGACAAATGGCTATATGGGAGGAATCAGAACAGAGGAGAATGCTAGAATCCCAATGTATTCAATCATAATTCTCGCCTCATTTAAGCAATTAAACCTTTAACTATTTGAGCTGGGATTCTAAAAATTGATAGTTGGAAAAGGGAAAACACATGAAAAAAAAAAAAAAAAAAAGAATAATCCAAATAATGATATTATTTAATCTAACTACCATTGGATTTTTTCATTTTAAATTCTATTTTGCTAGGTTTACCTTATATGAAGCAAAACTCATGCAAAAGCATATTGAATGGTAAAAATCAAGGAAGGGTTTGATTATTAGAGTGAAGAGAGATTCTTCATATATTTGTATTTCATAATAAATTTATCAATAACAATGTCGAGCATTTCAATTGTCACAACATAACTATGTACCTAATCACATGTAAGGTAGCATTTGGATGCCTCCTTCAAGTCTCTGTAATTACTTTTTCACAATAAACCCCAGACAAAAAGAGGGGGGGGGGAGGGCCAGGAAACCTTTAACTTCCTTTCTAGACAAATTGGAAGCCTGTTCCCAAATATAAAGAAAATTGTAAAATGACAAGGCATGAAGACGCAGCTGATATAAAAACGAAGAATGCTATAGGATTGACCATTTTCATTTTCGAAAAGGATTGCAGCATAAGCAAACACAACAAACTCCAATAATTTGGAGTCATGGACACAGATTTGCCCAAGGGAACTGCATATGTTCGTGGTTATTGGAAAGAAAAGCAGAAGGCTATATGGGGTTTTGGCTGAACATTTTGATGGACTAGCCATAGCTTATTCAAGATAAAAGTGATGGCCGTAAGATTATATGAACACAATTATCAGACCTAACGTGTTCTAGACCTGAATCGTGGAACCATTGTAGCTGAGAAATGAAGCCTCCTATTTGAGGATTGAACAAAGAAAGAAAAGGGAGGAAAAAGATGTTTTCATGAATTTGATAAAAAAAGAAAAAAGTTGTTTGATATTTTTGCTTAGCTCGAGGTGCTCGAGGTGCGAGCCTCAGTGCTGCTGCTTGTTGAAGGGCCAGAACTCTGGCTAGACTGTTGTACACCAGAATGGGAAACAGGTCCAATCTTCGAAAAAGTTGAACCCACCAATCCAGTAGATATACTTGTTGATGAAGACATCCTGGTTGAACTGGAGTCCTTGCTCGACCCTGAAATGAGTTCCGGCCGCAACTCTGAAGATGATGATGATGGGGCTAGAGTGCCCATTGAAGAGCCCACAGGATATGGTGCAACTGGCATATCAGCAAGAGAAGATGCAGATGGACTGTAACTCAATGTTCCCATTGGATGATCAAATTTGCATGCAGGTCCAAACTTGCATTGTCCCCGTTGTGTATAGTGAGTACAAGGTGGTGCACCCTAAATAGCATGAAGGAATATTAGATTCATCACAACTTTGGAGGGGATTCAAGTGACAACCAAGTATGTCCATAAATAAACTCGTATGAAATAAAGCACTGTGAAAGGGTACTTTTTATATGTGAAGTAATTGCCAGAATTATTAAATCTTGAGAACCAACATAAAGAGGTGGAAAATGCAAAACAAACAATACAAACAAGGATAAGCATATCTATGAATACAGAGAGGAAAAAAAATGCTGAAAATAATACTGGAAAGAGTGGTTTCATGAAGTTCTAATGCTTTTATAGTTAGTGACAGAATTTTGACATGTATAAAATAAATGCTCTGATAAATTTGTTAGTTCTAGAGGCAAAGCCCAGATGCATCACATCATGCTAATGCATTTAATTGCAGAACACATTCTTTCGCATTATGGAAGATCTTACAGAGCCATTTACATGAATTTGTCATGACCAGACATTTGAAAAATGATTTCACATACAATGACAGAGATCTTTGAATATCTAGAAGTCACCATAAGAACTCTCATTATAATTTGCTAGGACTGTCCTTACACATAACTGGATGGCTTATTAAGGGATGTACCACAGAATGAGAAAATTAATCGTAGAAAATGAAACGGCCAAAAAAAGTAATTAGAGGATGTTCCAACAATCCAAATTGACAAGTCAAATTCACATATTTCATGCACAGCATCTCACATGCAATGACAATGCACAACTTTGAAACACTTAATGATACAGCAAACTCAACCCAGTGCTCAAAGTCTCGACAACATGTGAAAACAATGATACATCAATAACCCGTTCAAATTATTAGGGAAAAACAAGCACCGCTCACAAAACAAGCCTCAATTGAAAATTTCTCAAAGTTGGCTTTCACAACCTTATACGAGTATGCTAAAGCATGCACTGATACACACTGATCACTGATAATACAGGAAAAAGAGAGAGGGAGAGCGAGGCAACCTGAGAACTCTAACACAACTTAAGAGATGCAACAGTAATCAGTAAATTGCAAAGACAGAGAACTTGCGACACCAATTCATCCATTACCTGTTATTCAAACTAAATCTCCATTCACTATTTTAGCAAGCATGCAACCCTTGTATTCATGCTTCTATGGTTGTTCAACTTTTCGGTGTTAATTTTACAAGCGGACCCGAGTTTGCAAAGCAAACTCAACTTAGAGACATTTGTACAAAAAATAAAACAGAATGCAGTGCGAGTGCAGGAAAACATACAATCATTTCCCTTAACCAAGATAGAGCGTTTCTAAGGATTAAGATAAAGTGATCGAGACAAAGTGGAACCCTACCGCCTCCAAAATCTCAATTAACACCAAGATTTACCAAAATAATCAATGAAAATGCTCATTAAATATGTCCCAACTTTATATTCTAGTAGTTATAGTCCTGAAAAATACGACAGAGATGAAATCCCAACCACCAAAAGCCCTTCCTGTGGAACCCCTAAACCAACAATACACACTCCAAAAAACTGTTCTTCAGTCGATGATATAATAACTAATAAAGCATTAGAATTATTGCACAACACTGTGACCATATAAATCATTCAACATACACTGAACAATTTGCATGGATGACTTCCTGCCATATTTATTCCTAAAGATGTAAATAAACTACCCACTAATCAGTCTATGAAAGAAAAATATTGCACCAATACAATAAATTAAAAAATATGAAAGCAATCAAAGCATAGAAATGAAGGAGATTGCATATGTTCTTCCAAATTAAGTCTAAATATGCAATTGGAAAAGCAAGTGAGAAGTTATAGGATAAGAAGAGTGATAAAACGAAAATAAGGCATCAAAGTTCCATGATGCATGAAAGAATCTTTTCAACAGAATCAACAACCCAACTTTGATCAACAGAAGTAGCATGATCTCCTCATTCATCTAGCAAAAACTTTGCAGCATCACGGGCTTACATGTACTGCTGGCAGATTATTGCTAGAAAGACAACCATGTAATAAACCAATCCACAAATTTTAGCAACCAACAAAAGAACCTTCTAGATCCTTATATCTGATAAGCAAAGAAAGAGGGAAAAAAAAGACAATTTCCTTTGTTCTTGTTCCTTTCTATAGAGGAGAAAAACGTAAGCCACCTTCCGTTCTCATGGAAGGATGCTCAAAAAGTTATGACAACTGAACATTGTAGTTTGGGGTTTTGCAAGAAATAAAGATTTTGATGCAAGTATATCCCATGAAAACCCGAAGGTATAACAAGATAAAATACCATAGCATCCCATAAGTTGCTAGCTAGGAAAATGACAGGGAACTAGCAATTTTCTCATTAACCATAACATGGTGTCTTTCAAAATTACAAATTGATATGACCTTTAATAAAACAAGTAGAAGTTACAAATAATAAAAACAGTGAGTTAAGACCAAAGTCAACTGCAACGATATTAGACATTTGAAATGGGTAAAAATGCTAATGACAGGAAATACAAAGCAAGGCGAACAAATAAAAAAATGCATAACTAAACATCAAAAGTGGTTCTTCCAGCATTAACCCGGAAAAAAGGGGATTACAATGTGAGGAATGATCAACAAGGTTTCAGTGATCCATCCAACTCTTACAGCCAATCATACAAGAACAGAGAGCTGTTGTTGGCTTGAATACATGGGGATATCTAAACTCTGTGGGGGGAATCCATTTGTAACAAAAGCTCCAATAGGCATGCATACATCCAAAATACAATTTCAAGACCATCAGTTATAGTCTCTTAAGTACACAAAAGCACAATATGTACCGTCTCACCCTAAATAGTTGGTGTGAGAAAAACTTACATGCCAAAAAAAAATTATAGCATCATGAAGACAGTGACCACATTGCAAAGATCGAAGCATTAATGTTAAAAATATCACGATGAGCATCGAATGAAGTTTCAAAAATTATGTTGTCCAATCACACAACTCATAAAGCACAAAGGTGAAACAAAGGCTTCAATCCAAAATCTACATTTTACATATATAACCAAGCACTAAAGCACTTCTCCGATAAACAATAATTGAAAGAGGAACATGAATTTTTTTTTTTTTCAGTACAGAGATTCATACATGGGATTACAATAGTTTCATATCTTGACAAGTTAAAAAATGCTAAGAAAGAAGAGAGGAAGGAGAGCAATGTTCTCTTATTTTCAACAATTGAAGCATATTAGAAAAAGACATAACTCCAAATCTACATAGTGTTTTTATAAAGGCATGACAGATAAAATCTACTGAAAATGTTGTCGGAAATTAATAATGAACTTTCAATGTCAAAATCCAATTCTGGTACTGAGTTGTTAAAACAAAAACCATTCAGAATGTACAATTTGAGTTAAAGAAGCCAAAAATAGCAGTACAAACAAGCAAAATAGAATGCCTAGGAAAGCATCACATGGTAAAGGCAAGTAATGATCATTTTCTCTGATAAGCTCCCAACATTCATACAAGTAATCATGTGGATTATTTTCATGTAACCATCCATGTCACTACTGTATTAATAGGTTCAGGCTGTGTGCATGTGTATCAATATCCTCACTAGGAAAGTGGGAAAAGTGTGAATGGAGACTTGAAAAAATTATCAGCAAAATTTATCAGGAGAAGATAAAAGAGAGAAGTGGAGAAGAAGAGAGATTGGCTATGTAACTGCAACACATGTTTACATCCCCTGGAATAGATATACACATACTTTTGTGTATCTGCTTTAAATACCACATTACCTATTGTAATGCAATCCAGAAAACAATATATAGAAGAAGCCTGATTTATTTTGCAATTTCGAGATATCAAACTAGCAATCCATGTCGTGATATAAAGGATCACAATTTAAAGGAATTTTAAGGAATTGCTCACCGGACGTAGAGGAAGACCAATGGGGCTGAGAACAACATTTGTTTTTGGTGCAATCAATTCTGATGGATGATGATATCTACATGAGGATCCAAATTTACAATCGCCAGTTTTCATATAATACTGACATTCAGGTTGGCCAGGTCTTTCTGGAAACGAGTGTTCCTTCTGGCTGCTACTTGATGGACCAATTGAAGTGGGCATGGGCTGATAAGATCCTGTATAAGCAGGTGCTGAAGGAGATAGCTGTGTTATGCCGTACACAGAGCCTGTTCCAACTGTGGGCTGAGTGCTGGGGGATGCAACTGGACTTACAGGTGGCTACACCAAGAGGATGACAAATGAAAATAATAAATAAATTCAACCAAAATTTATGGAATAAAGAGAGCTCTCATTCACATACCGGATAGGTACTCCAACTTGGATAGGGAACTACACCAGGGGAAAGCAGCATTGGACCATAAGGGCCTTGTACATATGAGCCAGGCAGAAAAGGAGGCCTCGCAACTACTAATCCATATTGTGGAGTGGAAGGAACAGATGGAGACTGCACCGTGGGATACAATGCAGGAGCAGGTATTGGAGCAGGCATAGATGCAACTTGTGGAGCCAGTGACTGTGCTAGGATTTGTAAGTTAGCTGGCTGTGGATGATGGAATTTACATGTTGCACCAAATTTACACTGCCATGTTTTTACATAGTATGTACACTCTTTTTCACCCTGTTGACAGTTAGAAAACAAATTTTAAGCAAACTTCAGGTCCAAGATACCAATGTGATTAAAAGTAAGCTACACAATAAACATTAATGCAGAAGTATACAAACCGGACGTAATGGGTATCCATAATAATTTAGTGATACAGAACCGGCAGAACCACCTCCCTGTTTAGGATGGTGATACTTGCAGGAAGCACCAAATTTGCATGTCCCCATCCGCATGTAATACTGTAAATCAAAATAAGAACAGCACAATTAGTAAATGTAGAGACCTCGCCATTCCCACTAAATAAAAAACCTGAGCAAAGGAATCATGATATTTACATTCATAAAATAATGGCATTCATATTATGAGGAAAAACGCAGTAAAAATGTACATAATAAAAATTTGCAAATATCCCAAGCTGTTACCAGGCACACAGGCTGGCCTACTCGCTCAGGTAACTCCCCGGCACCAGCTCTTGCAGCTCCTATTACCTAAGCAAAATCACAAAAATATTTATCATGGCAGATCTTGTTAAAGTAATCACATGGACTAACCAAACTTTCCACAGTGAGCTCACAATTCACTCAAATTACGCAAACAGTCGTCTAATCTCAATTCGAAAAACAACGAGATCAAACTCAATCGAACGCCAATAAAACATTCAATGATCACTTTGAAAGAACGAATCATAAACATCTAATCCAAGCTCAATTCCAGACAAAAACCAAAAGGAATCAGCTAGAATTACCGCGCCACGGTCACGCGGGTGATTGAACCGACACCTCGCTCCATACCCGCAATAGCCGGTCCTCAAGTAATAGATACAATCGGCCTCGTCGGATCTCTCCGGGTACCCGGATTCCCCTTCCCCTAATCCCAGCTGCCAAATACCCTCTACATTCACACAAAAACAAACACAACAAATATCATAATCCGAAAACCAAAAATAAGATCATACAACATAAACTTATAATACCCATTTCCATTTCGCTCCACATTCAACGAACCTCATGAGATTGGAATGTAGGTGAAATGAACTCACCTTCTAGCCCGCTTTCGGCTCCCGGAGCGGTCCATTCAGGTGACGGATCGGACTGAGAGTCCTCTTGGGTCCGACCGTACCGGTCCATCCCGAAATTCGCGGAACCGGATGGAAACGGTGGAATTGTACCGGCTTTTGGACAGTTAAAAAGAATAAGGCTCCGATCAAATGGGTGCGCTTGTGTCTCCGTTTCTAGACAGAGAAAGTAGTGTGAGAAAACTGTAGAAAGAGTTTTAGTTTTTTAGATTTTAAGTTGGTTTTTTTTTTTTTTTTTTTTTCTCTTCTTTCACACACACACAGAGAGACTCGCACAGTGTTTGGTTTTTTGGTTTTGCGTTTCTCTCTCTATTTTCTCTCTCTCGCTCTATCAGCTTTCAAAGCGATGGTTTTTTATCTTTCTTTCTTCTTGCCCGTGCGTTGGTTGTTTATATACGCGCGAGCCAAACAGAGAATAAATCACCTAAAATAATGGTTAATATTTACTTTTATTTTCTAAGATTAAAAAAAAATATTATATATATAAAATGAATTTGCTTTGAAAAATTAATTAAAAATAAAATAAATAAGATAAAATAAAAGTGGGCGCTGAGGAAGTAGCAGAACTCGAGACTCTCAGGTAACCAACTGTTACGTCCATTTGTTTAGTTTCTCCTTAGGAATGAAATGACGTTAATGCCCTTGAATTTGGCAGCCATTAACGGGGAATGGTTGTGATAGAATTGTCTTTTTACGATGGGTTTATTACAAAATAGTCAATTAAAATATACTTATATTAATTTAATTAATTAAACTAATCCTGTGTGAGTGAGTTCATGGAGTTTAATGAAATGAGAAGACGGCAACGTGGCATGAAAAGAGGATCTTCTTTAAATTTGTAAAAAGTGTTCAAAGGGGACCATGATTTTTTTACTTTTTTAATGTGTATATACCTTATAGTAATTAATTATTATTTTTTCAATGAGAAACAAATTCAATTAAAAAAATTAATTTCTCAATTATTCCTTTTTTTACAATGAAAAATAATATTATGTTTTCATAATTTCAACTACGAAACGATAATTTTTTTTCTTTTTTATTACTAAATAATTAGTTTAATATATATATATATATATATATATATATATATATATATTTAAATATAATTATAGGAGATTGAGAATATTCAATTCTTTTATTAAACATAAAAGAATATGACATATCATTAATATTATTAATTTCTTAATTTCTTACATTATAAAATAATTAAATACTAGTTATTGAATTATTTATTCATTAACAATTATAATTTCTTATATTATAAGCATCAAAATGATTTCACTTTTCCATAAAAAAAAAAAAAAATAGCTTCACTTTCCCTATGAGAAGTATGCACATACAGTAGGAGATGCAAACAATATTTTATATTACATGAAACACATGTGTTTAATAATTAAATTTTCTCATTAAAACCATAAGAACCATAAATTGCCTTTATTTTATGCTTCCACTTTCATAAATGTAGACAATTTATAGTTTTGGTTTGTTTGCATATATAGGTAGTAACAATGAATATAAAAATCAAACTTAATTAATTAAAAATAAAAAAAAGTAGTTATTAATTTTAATTAATGACCTCATAATATATAGTCTTTTCTTTCTCTAATTATGGGCAAATAATGATTTTTGGTTGTATAATGAACTAATGATATTTGATTTTTGTTAATAGGGACAAATTAGGTTTATGGCATGATTTTTAACTTCAAACAACTAACAAACTTGGGAGAAGGATGCAGAGATAGAGACACCCGGCGGTATTAAAGCTTTTTCAATTGACCAACTAGAAACTGCCACGTAATCATTATATTCCTGCGGTGACCTTATGCTGGGATTCTGCACGGATTTGGCCTTCCCACGCGCCTATCAATTAGCGGGGTCACGCACGAATAGACAAAAATGCTTAGAAGTTTGAACAGACACTTCAACTGTTGTAGAATTGGCGATGAGTGGGACATGGCTGCTTCTCTGGGAAACCAAGGCTAGAAAAGTCGAAAGGGGAAATGGCCGAAAGGGTCAGATCAGGCTGATTCTTTCAATTTTGATTATTGGCTTGTCAAAAAAGTAAGACAGATAAATATCCTCTTTCTTTTATATATATATGTATATATAAAATTATTAAAAGTTAGATCCTTGCATATATTATATCAATAAATTGTATATATATATATAAAATTATAAATACCATTAATTAATATTTTTACAAATAAAATACACTAAAATATAATATAATGATAAGTGCATATTTTTCAAAATAATATATATATATATAATACAACATATTAAAAAAAAAGCAATTTATGTTAAAAAAAATAAAGAATAATAAGTAAAATGATTTTTTTAATGAGTATTCATTTATTAAGAAATAAAAATTTAGAATATATTAAATAAATAAATTAAACAAGTGAAAAGTATAAATTTTTAATTATATAATAGTGATTATAATTAAATACCATTCTATTAAAATTTTAATTTTTTTCTCATTCAACATATTTTTATATTTATTTATTTATATTTATTTAAAAATAATAATTCAATAATCATTATATGATATAATCGTTTTTAAAGACTGTCGTTAGCATAGACAAAGCTATGCTTGGACAAGGAGGCAAGTGCTCCCTTGAATTTTGATTTTTTTATTTTTCAAATTTTTTAGTAAATTATTTTTTTTAGTCCATAAAATTTGATTTAATTAATATTTTTATCTATATTTTTTAAAAAACTCACTAATTAATTCATATATTTTTATTTATTCAGTATAATTGGCCATTCCGTCTATTATACCGTTAAAATCTTATAAAAATATTGAAATATACTTTATACTTAAATTTTCATCTTAACCATAATCAAACTTCAATCTTTTTTTATTGTGATAATTTACATGAAGAGAATATTACAGTTTAAATTTATAATTTTATTAAACTATAAGATTGATACTAATCTAATAATTTAATTACAAGTTTTAAGTTTTACTAGAGTAACAATAAAATTATAATCAAAGAGAGAATTATTTATTTGCACAATATTAAAGTTTTAGATATAATTTTCAAGTTAATAATATTAAAAATTTTGTTATAAAATTCACAGATAAATTGATAAAAATTTTCAGACCAGTACTTAGCAAATAAAAAAGGGAAATAACAAACTCTGATAAAATTATTTTTTAGACAACATAGTTGTATTCACCTTTTTATTATTTTTTGTATTTATTTATAATTCGATTTGTAATTTACTATGTAAATAATACAATATTAAGTCATGTTGAAATAAAATTATACCTTCTTCTTAAAAGTTTTAAATCCTTCCATGTTGATTAGAAAAATGACAAGATGTATTAAGGATTGAAAGTTTCATCATCTTTACGATAGACATTAAGATAAGATAATCTCTATCTTTTGTATTTGTTGAATAATAACTCATATTTATCTCTTGTATTTATGTTCTTATCATAATATCATTATCGTGTATGACTGATTCATTGTAATTCAAGTACAAATTAATAGCAATACAATAGTGGAATACTTGAGATTTTTTTTGCTTGTATGTATTATGAAATTCTTGTAATAATGTATATAAAATTTGTTATAGAATGTTTTATTTTAAAAATAAGATTTATTTGTTTTGATTTAAATTTGAGAGTTTGTATTTGTGCAGAATTTTGTGAATTTATTTTCAAAACTTTAAAGAAAGAATTTAGGATATGTCGTAATCTCATGTGTCTAGTTTAAGTAGAATGAAAAATTGAGACATTTAAACTTTTATAGCTCAAGATATAGTTGATTTAACATGTGCTGCCAAATTAAATTTTTTTAACTTCTGTTATGAACAGTGAACGCAAACAGTACGCGTGAACAATAATCGTGAACAGTTTGCATGAACAGTAATTATGAACAATATGCATGAATATTAACTATGAACAGTAACTGTGAATAATGCTCATAAACAGTAACCGTAAACGGTAACGTAAACAGTAAACTCGAGTTTTATTTGGCAGTAATTTTTTCACTTCCTTTTCCTCTTCTTTATTTCTTCTTATCTCTTCTTTTTCATTTCCTATTTCTCTCAATCATAAGTCATTTTTCTTCATTTTTAAGATTTTAATACTCCAATTAAGCCTTATCAATGCTAGAAAACACAGATTAAAAACTATAATAGCATCAATTTAAGCCAAATTATTTAAAATTTCTTTAGAGTAAAAAATAAGGTAATTTTCTCAAAATTTTCCTTTAATTTCAGTTAAATTATTTGTTAGCTAGAATAATTATTTTTAAGTTGTGGGTGATCTTTTGTGAGCATTAATGGCTAATAATTGTTGTTAGAATTAATAATATGAAAATTTATGATTTTTAGATGAATAGTAATGTGAATAGTAAATTTTCTCTATAATTATTATTCATCATCTATTAATAGTTAAATTAATGTCATAATTTATTTATAGAGACTCTAAGGAGCTTATAATTTATGGAGAATTATTTTATGTGATTGTTTTGAGAAAATCCTAAATTTTGAAATTTTGGGGATTTTTATTTAGGAAAAAAGAACTCAAGAAATTAAGGATCTTTTGGATTTGAGCAAGAGTTGAGCTTGACTATAAAACTTTTTAGTGCTAAGAGGTAAGTGTGGATTTCATTTTATGTGTATGATTCTCCATATGAGAATTTTTACTAAATTATATTATATTCATATATATGTATATATTATTTATGAGTTCAAATTATTGAAATCCTCCTTAAATAAAATATTTGAATATTGATAATGATTTGGTTATTTTTTTTTGGATCAAGTTCATTAATAAGCCGTTGTTATGCATAATATGATATGTTATTCATATGTTGTAATCTCTTAATCACTTTTAATTAATGTTGAATCAATACATAATATGTATATCACGGAACATATATTATAGAACGCTTTTCCCAATGAGAGTTAATTCATTGGTCCAATGTACACAGAGAAAACCTGGCTGATAAGATATAATATCAGTGCTCCATCTAGAGAGGATCATGAGCTTTAAGCATATGTGCAATGTGAAGGTAGCAAGACTACCCAAACTTTATGATATGATATCAGTTATATGTTATATTTATTTGATAATTCCATTATTTATAGGCATTTATGTTCTTAAAAAAAAAATCATGATTTGATATTTATATATGTATTATGAAATGATTGGATAGTGCTACCTATTGTAAGCATTTATGATATTAATGTATATATTAAAATTTCCTTTTAGTACCCTGGTATATGTTCGAGATTTGCTATTTAAGTATTCTATATAAGTTATTCATTCTGATTGTTCACATTTTATTGAGTTGAAAACTCACCACTTTTTTGTAGATTTCAGGTTATAGTTTAGTTCGAGAGATATTTAATCCTTAAGACAGAACTTATTGATTTCATTCTCCACAAGAAGACTCTTTTATATAATATTTTTGGATAATAGTTGAATTATATATATGTATTTATATCTATGAGAAGTATACTCTTAGAATATCCGTAGATATGTGTGATGTTGCTTATTCTTTTGTTGCCATGGATGACATTGTAGACTTTTTCTTATTCCATATTGATGTTAGAATTATCTGTCATATCAGGTCGAGGAAATATATATAAGTTATGAATATTTGGCATGATACTAGTATGTAATATATGTTTAATCCATGTTAGCTAAGGGTTATACGGGTGTACGGTAATCTTATGTCTACTCTTACCCTATGACTATCGCACTAATAATTTTGGGGTGTGAAACTTTATGAAAATATTCTTTCATGTTGAATTAGATGTTATAAGAGCCTATAACTCCTCTAGTTTTTCTTTTCTTCTTTGTCAAGAATGTGTTCTCCTTCCACTCCAGAATTTTATGAGTTTGTTGTTAATGTCACAGATGTTGCTCCTATCTCACACAGTCGCCAATCTCATCATCTCCCTCTTTAAGGAATATTATTTCATATTGAATTACACTTTAAAAGATAAAAAAAAAAAAACCCAGCAATTATCCTTATAATTCAACAGAACTTCATAACAAGGCTCTAGTCTGGTAAGAGCAGTGCAGTATCAACGCAGTCAAATGGAGCAATTTAGAATTTATACAATCTTATTTTATGTTTCTTAATTGGGTTAATTACAATTTTATTTTATATTTCTTAATTGAGTTTATTATACTAACTCCCCCTCACTTTTTAAAAATATACTAATTTCTCCTGATAAATATCACATATATTATTGAACATTCTGTTCAATTTTACTGTTAATCAGCTCTAAAATAATCAACAAAGATAATATAAAGATAGAAATGTTCTTACCCTTTATTTTTAATTAATTACAACATATTTTTGTTATAATTTTTTTTAGAGTTAAAAAATATATTTTTATATTTTTTGACAACTTTAAAAATAAAATAAATAAAAATATTTTTTATTTTTTAAAAATAAAAAACTTGAAAATGAAAAATAAAAAATATTTTTAAAAAAATAAAATTTACTTGTTATTTTCAAATTGTCAAAAATACGAAAATAAATTTTTTATTTATATTAAAAAATTTAAGTAGAAATAATTTATTTTTTTTTAAAATAAAAAATAAAAATATTTTTTAAAAAATATTTTTATTTATTTTTTATTTTTAAATTTGTTAAAAAATATATAAAATAAATTTAACTATAAAAAATAATTTTTAAAATAAAAATATAATGTAATTAATTAAAAATAAATGATAAGAATATTTTTATTTTTTTACAATCTTTATTAATTATTTTAGGATTAACTAAAAATAAAATTAGATAAAAAAATATACTAATATAATGAGATATTTATAAAAAAAAATTAATATATTTTAAAAAAATTAAGAGAAATTTAATATATTAAATTATTTAAAAAAATAATAATAATTAATCCTTCTAATTAGTGTCTGCTTTTAGGATCCAAATTGTAGTTTGAAAAAGTGTCTTCAATGGTGAATCAAGTCTAAGTCCTGACGTCGAAAAAGTTAAAAGATTTTTTTTAAATATATTATATAAATCAGCTTAAAAGCGAGTAGGCAACGCTCATTTTAGTAGAATGTGGGCATCTTTGACGAATCTGTTAAATAAAAATCAAAGCACGTAAACATCATGATTGTGTTTGTTTCAGTTACATTCAGTTGCGGAAAATTTAGAATTGGACGGTTCAGATTCATCGCCTTAAAGCGAACGACTGTGATACTTTTCATGTCAGCATCTGTATTGGAAATGACTGAGGCGTGTTAATGCTAGTGTAGTGGGTTAGAAGTCTATGAATGTTACCCGGCGGGTAAAAGGGCATGACCGGGTGTGTCCGGTGAGTTGCAGAGGTGAACAAACTGGAGTAACCGGTCATCAGGTGGAAAGTTGTTTCGTTTGACCTGGACAAGATTTTGGCCACAAGCAATGCTTTTCTAAGATTTAGTACTGTACTAACCATATCTCATCAACCAAATGTCGGCGAACCATTTTATTGAGTTGGGCCTTCTAAAGATTCCTTACCTTTTCAGTGTTAGCTTGGGCTTAACCTGAAGTCTTCTAATAAAGATCACAACAATTCATTTCCCAAGAGTTTTCCCCTCAACATACAATAGAAAGTCACTAGCACGCCGCAGAGTCCAAAATTTTAACATTTTTCATGGAAAGAAATCCACAAAACAGGCATTCTTTCCATAAATCAGGCAATATGAGTAAGGATCTTAACATGGTTTTTCTTCCTTAGCTCGTGTGGAACTGGCCCAAATACTCTAGTCCCAATTGGCCGACCTTGCTTATCGACCAATACTACAGCATTGTCATCAAACTTGACCTCACTCCCATCGCAATGTCCCCGTTGCATGACAGCTTCCTTTTTTCACTTTTCCGTTTGGCATAGCTTCTTTTACTGAAGCAATTAATTATCATGTCCCCTAATCTTGGTCCTTTCTTCCCTTTCAGAGCTTGTATGCGCATCACCATCTTTGCACCAGATTTGTCCACAACTTCGAGAATAGTCCTCATTTGTATGAAAGTCCTTTGTTGCTGCAAAATTGCAAAGGCCGAGATTGAAAAAGGATATAATAGATATTATTATCAAATTTTGGAACAATTTAAATAGTAGGCTGAGTTATGTTTCAGATGTAGTATAAACTGAAATGGCTCCATATATAAAAGAAGCATCTTGTATTTTCATCATTTTGAAGAAAGTAGGCATAAATAAGCACATCTTGTGATATGATAAAAACATTGCTTATCAAGAATATAAATGCTTCTTTCCAATCATTTACAGTGGAAAAAAAAAGCAGAAAGCCTCTGTTCTTTGACCTCATTGGAAGGCTACATCTTGGTCAACAACTCATAAACTATTTCTAAGCACGGTATGCATGCAAGATTAGATGAAATGCTTATCCGATCTCTACCTGAGATTTTGATCACTTGAAGAGCAGAATAAATTGAAAATGTTGCACGATAAAAGCTCCAAGCTTAAAACTTACCTAGGACATGAAATTACTGCTTGTCATCTGATGTGATGATCCCAACAAACCAGAAAAGTTGTTGCCAAGATCCCCCAACAATGAACAGCCCACTAGTCTTGTTGACTAATAAATTAAATGAAACACAGTGAGTCAACTATGAAAAATTACCAGTTAATTGCAAGAATCAAAACTAAAGATACTTTCATCAAAAGTAATCAAAGGAAATAGGATGAAATGCACTTCAGAAAATCTCAGATATCCGTCAATAACATCAAGACAAAACTTTTATTAAAATTGATAAAAAAAGGCCAAGAAACATCAAATCATTCAAAGTAGTATATATATATATATATATAGTAAGAAATAGCCATTTAATGAGAAATTCACATTGACTGAACCAGTAGTTTTTACTGGTATTAAAAGTCAAGTCATACACATGTGGCTGCTAGCTTTGGCATATACCTTGGAATATCAGAGTAAAGACTTGCAATATGGAAAATGTGCACTTTTCAATGTGGAATTAAGGTGGCTTATGTGCAAAATGTGCACCATACAACAAAATGCTGAAGAAATAAACAAACAACTTTCTGCACACAACAGATGATGCTTCTTAAAATTGGGACAATTGTTTGAGATCAACATTTATAAGATCTCTTCAAACTAAGCTGCTATAACACCCTGAATCCAACCATGAAGGATCACAACTGTAGAAGGCAATCTATTATCCAAGAATGGACCATACCACCTCTCACCGATCATTGGCCAAGCTTGAATCTTGATCACCCATGCCCATGCGTATAATAATAATACTTGCTACAAAGTAGAGCTTTCACATTTTTGCAAGTGAGCCGTTTAACTACGGAGCATAAGGGAATAAAATCTCAATTGATTATAACCAATCGAATGAGATTTCAAATCAGATGCGTTATCAGCTACAATTGTTTGTCAAGAAAGCCAAATATGAATTTGGACCATCCATGAATGTCAATCCACATATGATTCAGGTGTACGATTGATTCAGACTCAGATATTATAAAGAATAAAGCTTTAATCAATCGCAGGGAACATGCTCATATCTCATTAACCCCAAATAACAGCCAAAAAATTCAGATTCTAGAGTCCAAAAAACACTCTTTTCAACGCAAACTTCTACCATATCTAAACTATATTCAAAAGCCACTGACGAGGAAGAAAATGAATTGCAAAACATCCACTGACGAGGAAGAAAATGAATTGCAAAGCTCAGTGTGTTAAAGTATCTATACAATCTTCAACATTAAAACTTAATACAATAAGTAACTCAAAAAGCTAATGTAGGCAAAGCATTGAGAAAGTAAAAACAAATAGGAAAAGCCATTAAATTGCATTGAAATAACGTACAGCGTTAACATTTGGAAACTATTTGCAGCCATTTTTGCGCTTAATGTGCCAACATTGATTATTGATGCAATTAACTATCAATTCCAAATATAGGCACCAAAATTGCCTTGCAAGATGAATAAAAAGAAAAGAACACGATTAGAAAGTTAAAATTTTGAGTTTAAAGGGTCTCCCTTTAAACAGGCTGGGTTAGGTTGAAAATTGAAATGCAAAGAAAAACCCTAGAGTTAGTCTTCCAATTCCACATACAAAAACCTTATGGTTATGTTACAGAGAAAGAGGACGGAAGAACTTGAACCAAACTGATTTTATATTAATAGTTTAACGAATTTCATCATAATAAATTACTCTTAATTTATTTTAATTTTAATTTTTAACCATAAACCTTAATAATTATTATTTTTTATTCTATAACAAATATAATATCAAAACTTTTATAACTATTATTATATATATAATAAATTTAATTATAATTTTATAACATTAATTAAAAATTTATTCGGTTTAATGAACTTGTTATAACAAAAAAAATAAATTATTGGTTGACGTCGTAAATCCAACGGATCAAGATCCAATCTTCAATGCCACGCGTACGGCAGACGCAGTTAGAACAAAAATGAGGCCCCATGTGCACCAGAATAGGACAATTTTCGGCATACTCGTCACATACTCGGCATATAACAAAGTGGAAACAGTGCAAAATGTGGATACTTAATTTATTTTTTAAGAGTAAAAAATATAAATATTTATACAAAAAATTCTATCTTTATAAATAAATATATATATATATATATATTTATATATATATTAAATACGATAATATATAACTATAATATAAAAAAATATATATATTTTAAAATAATATATATATAATATATAAATAAATATGGGAGAAGAATTCGAGGTGAATTTGCTAATACACACACTCGTCTTATTATAAATGAAGCTAATTTTATTCATATCATAAGGTCATCCCCCAACTAAAAGACAAAAATTAAATTAAATTAAATTAAAAAAGTTAGTATTTTAAAAAGTAACCACCAAAATTACAAAATTTTCTTGGCCTTTTAATTTCTATTATTTTTAAAGTTTCGCGGTTATACCCCCAAATTTCTCTATCTTCCCTTTCATCTGCTCTTCTCTATTATTTGTCAAATCTTTCTTCACTATCGCTTCTACGGCCTTTTGATCGATCGCTTCCCGCTTCGATTTGCTTTTGCCTTATCATATCTTCCTCTTCTCTCTCGATGCTCAGATTACAAAACGATATGTTTTGATCGGTAAGTTGCTTTTTCTCTGCGTTAATCTCTCTCAATTAGGGTCATGCAATTCAACAATTTATTTACTGCTTCTTTGTGCCTCTGTTTGTTTCCTGAGAAAACGTTGGAAAACGAGACAAAAAAGGAAGCGAATTGATTTTGATTTCTATTCTTCTATTTTGATTTCTATTGGAGATGAAGTAAATTGGATGAAATTGTGCATTCGGGGCTCAGTCGACTCATGAGTGACCTGTGAATTGGAAAGTCTCGTATCGAATTCTGCGCTTTTTTCGTTTTTCCTTTTGGTTCTGTTAGACACCTTGACTAAGCTGAACAGCTCGCTTTGAGTGAGATTTTGAATTCGCAAGTTTATATTGAGAGTTCGGTTGTCTTTTTTTCTCCATCTTGTTTCTCAGCAATAAAAGATCTGTGAGCACTATTTTGTTATTGTTTGTTTTTTATATCTCTCTCTCTCAATTACAGCGTTCTAGCTGCAAATTTTGGTGGTTTTTGGTTTCTTTGGAGTTCCTTGTTAGTGTCATTTTCTTTTGTCAGAAATTGGAAATTCATTTTAATCACCCAAAACATAAGTAATGAACTCAAGTTTCTGCTCCAGCTTTTTTTTTTTTTTTTTTTTTTTTGTATTTGCTGTCTGCAATTCTACATTTTCCTTTTCTTTTCTCTGATTTCAAATATTAGGATTTCTGAAAATTGATGCATTATTTTTCTTTTGTCTCAAACCTATTATCTGGATCTTATTTTGTGTCCCCTTTGTGGTTCAATTGTGTGTGACCTGATTGGTGCGGAATATCTGTTGTCCCTGCTCTGCTAAATGCTTTTGCATTCTTTGGTGCTAAACTTGTGCTTACTTGTTCACACAGGTTTTCTCAAGTGCTAGGTAGGTTTAGTAAGCTATTTCCCTTAGATGACACATGATATTTATGCGATGACTGTGAGAGTTGGAAGTGTCTTGTCTGCTCTGTAACAACTGAAAAGAACTGCATGTCTTGAGTGCATGTTATTATCATTTACAGATTTATATAATGCCGATCACTCTAATATCAAAATCAGTATTGAGAAAATGAATAGACATTATATTGCTTCAGCTTCAAATAAGATCAGATATGTGAGTTATTGTGCATGTTCATTTACTTTGCTGTTGGTCCTGAGTTCAGTTCTAATAGGTTGGGTGTATAGTAGATATGAGTTCAGGTGTTAAGATTTAGGCTTAACTTAATTGAAGTGTTTGTTTCCTTTAAGTTCTAATGTATCCAAAATCAGTTGAAATTTTGTTCTCCTTTCTTTTATCTTTTATCCAGCAACAAAGAAGTAATACCATCTTCTTTAGTTTGTTGTGGGAAAAGGTGGTGCTTTTGGCATCTATATAGGCATATGGCATATGCTTCCAAAGCTTTTGGAATGGTCTCTTTTAATATTATCCAACTTCATTGGAGTGCATTACTTTTTCAGTTTGTGCTTATGTTCCTGTTGTTGTTGTTTCTTGAGTTGTGTAAGAGGATGCATTATCCTCCAATGAACACACTGATTTCTTTCTTTCTCAATAAAGTTTCTTTATACATATTACATACTAAAGAACATGTAGCATTGACACCACTCCCCCTCTCCCCAAGGTTGCTTCATAGTTTTCTGGATTCTATCTGCTTGTTTAGTGGATTTCAGTTAATTCTGCTTGACTATATCCTCATTTCAATATACAGATCTTAGTTTTCCATCCCCTTTCTTTTGGAAGGATTTTGGCACATGTCTGGGCATGAGATTATGGAGGAAAATATATAAAGAATTTTAGACTTTTACTTTTATCGATAAAGATATTAAAAGAAAACTTATGTTTTGCCTCCTTGTCTTGTTTCAGATACTTGAGCAAGTTACTCATGGCTCCATCAAGAAAATCTAGAAGTGTGAATAAGCGTTTTTCATACATTAATGAGGTGACTTCTAATAAAAATGGGGATAATGCTAGCAAAAGCAAGCAAAGGGTAAGTATCTGGCTTTGTTTAGAGGATCATTGTGTTTTATTAAATTGTATAAGCATTATGGTTCCTTTTACTTCCCATTCAGGTACCTTGATTAAATTATATTAAATTAAGATAGCTCTAGGAATTAATGATTAGTGTTGCACGGCTGTGCACAATTTTAAGCCTCTGGAAAAATGGGACAGCAGCGAAAAAAGTTGCACGGGCGTGCAACATGGCTTACACGGCCGTGCCATACAAATTGTGCACAAATCTTGCTTTACATCTTGAATTGTGATTTAAAGTTGGCACGTGGCCAACATTTGCTTTTTAATTTTGACTTTTCTTTCTTTTTTTCTTTCTTTTTTATTTATTTATTGGGTTTATGCTCCAATTGCACTCAGTCCACGCTTTTTGATTTTCCTTCACTTTCTAATTCAATCTGAATGAGCTTTTGAACTTTCATTATTATTGAAATTGTCCTAAAGTCTTCCAATAATAAACCTTAAAAACAGAAAACACACTATTAAAGTAAAAATAATATAAAAATCAAATAAGAACACATAAATTTGATGGAATTAATTTACAAATAGCTCTAACATTGTTGTTATAATTTAGGTTCATCAATTAGTTCATTCTAAGTTTGATGTTGAAAGCATTTCGAGTTGATGACGCTTTATGTTATGTGCAGAAGAGGAAGTTGTCTGACATGTTGGGACCACAATGGAGCAAGGAAGAGCTTGAACGTTTCTACAGGGCATATCGCAAGCATGGAAATGATTGGGAGAAGGTCAGTACTCACTTTTTCCCCCTCTAATTCGAGGATATTGCTAGATGTAAAACGTCAAGCACAACAACAACAACAAAAAAAAAAAGAAGCTTTTTTTTTGTGGCAATTATAGAATGAGCTTGCTACGATCCTACTCCTGGTAGCTGGGATCAAGCCTATTGCCTTATTGGCCATTGTGCCACTATCTCATTACCTTCTCTTTTCCCTTTTTATTTTATTATTTTTTTCCTTTGAGTTTATAGGTAGCTGTCGCAGTGCATGACCGGTCTGTGGAAATGATAGAAGCCCTTTATACTATGAACAAGGTAAGTTTTGGTTTTGATTACCCAAATATATTGTGGGTGCTTGGATCCTCAATTGAGGATCCAAAACACATTAATTAGGGTGAAGAATTGAGTTTTTAATTCAAAATCACTAATTTAAGTGTTTGGCAATAAAAAAAATAATGAGTTTTGGCTTTAATTGAGTTTTTTGTAAGTACCAAAACTCAGCTTATTTCAAAAAACAGTTTTGGCAGAAGTGTTTTTTGATTTAATAATTTTTTATTGCCCATAATCACTTATTTCTTAAGTGTTCCCAAACACCCCTATCGTATAACTTGATTCAGGAAATTTGTAGATTTTGTCTGTTCATTATCTTTTTTTTATTCACATTATGCTTTCCCATATTCCTTGCATTATTGAATTATTTTTTTCGACAATATGTTCAATGGCCTTTTTATTGCAGTCAGTAATGAAGATCTCCTGTATTTTCAGGCTTACTTGTCTCTTCCAAAGGGATATGCTTCTGCAGCTGGACTAATAGCAATGATGACGGATCACTACAATAACCTGGTGGGATATTTGTAGAATACTCTAGGATCTTAACTTAGTAGTGGTCAAAATTAGTTCTCACTTTATGCTCTCCAAATTAGATTTATTATTACTCTCTTTACGGATATGGTACAAGTAAAGGATGCCATAGTTTTTCTATTTTTAGTTTTTGTAAATAGAGGATTAGTTGAGCAAAAAAGATTTTTAGCTTCAAAGCACATACATCTACATGCAGATGTCTGTGCTGATATAGAAACATAGATAGAAGGAACAGTAACCTACTTTGGATAAGATGTGTCAATAAAGCTAATGGATTGTCATTTTTGCAGGAAGAAAGTGACAGTGATCAAGAAACTAATAGGCCCGTAGTGGCCCCTCAAAAGCCTCCAAAGCGTGCTCGAGGAACTAAAGAATCAGATGTGTCACCAGTTCAAGATCTTGTGCAATCCCAGTCAGTTGCATCAAGTTATGGCTGCTTGTCACTGTTGAAGAAGAGGCGCTCCGGTAGAAAGAGCTCTATCTCTCTCTTACTTTATGTGTGTGTGTGTGTGTGTGTATTTGCATGCATGTATTGTGACCTCTTCTTTTCAGAGTAAATTCAGAACTAAATTTAGTTCCTCTTTTACCACCTGTGACTACTATACGCTTCACTTGTCTGGTTTGGTTATCCCCCAATCCCCTATTTTTCATTATTGATTTATTTGTTGAGGGTCGACTTTGTTCATGTCTTGTAATTCCTTGTAGGAAGCAGGCCTTGGGCTGTTGGAAAAAGGACTCCTCGTGTCCCTGTTTCATATTCATTTGATAAAGATAGTGAGGATAAGTATATTTCACCAATTCGGCAAGGTTTGAAATTTAAGGCTGATGCTTTGGATGATGATGTTGCTCATGAGATAGCACTGGTATTGACGAAGGCTTCACAGAGAGCTGGTTCTCCCCAAGTCTCTCAAACGCCAAACAGAAAAATAGACACACCATCACCTGTTCGGAATGGTGAAAAGATGGTAATTCATTAGTTGGTGGTTTCCATTGTTTTCACAAATATTATTCTAGACTAAACTAAATTATCATGGTATTCAGCATGCTGAAACAGAGATGACCAGCACCAAGCTTCGCGGTAGTGAGATGGATGAGGGCGGTTGTGAATTAAGCTTGGGAAGTACAGAAGCTGATATAGAACATTGTGCAAGAGATAAACGATTCTTGAAGGGGAAGATATACAATGGGAAGAAGCCTGAACTGGAAGAAAATGTAGATAATCATTTAGAAGACATAAAAGAAGCATGTAGTGGGACAGAAGAAGGACAGAAGCTGGGTGCTACCAGAGGAAAATTAGAAACAGAGGTTGCGGGTACAAAATTTGTAAGGTCCTCCAACAAGGGTCCAAGAAAGAGAAGTAAAAAAGTTCTTTTTGGAGAAGGTATGCCCCATCCATCTCTCTCTTTTTCTTTTGCTTTGTGATGACTTTTGAGTGTTTTTTACTGGAGTGAATATCCATTTTGATACTTCTTAGGAATTTTGGTTCGCTTTGGAAATGGAATGAGAAAAGAAATGAATATCTAAATCTAAAGAATCCTATTCCAAGTTTATTTCTAAATAATTAAATAGAATTTGTTGGGTTATATTATGAACTAAACTTAAAAATGGAAATCATTTAAAGATTAATTCCAGTCATTCAAAATATAGAAATATAAAAATTTGGATCCCTTTTGAACCAAAAAAAAAAAAAAAAAGGAAATCTCATTCCAAGAATTGCATTGGATTGCAAACCAAGCTTGCCCTTAGCGTTCCAGATAAGGGCGGAACTAGACTCGAAGAGTCAAGGGGGCTAAAATAATTGTGGATAAAAAAAAAATTCAAATTTTTAAGATTAATATAAAAAATTTTAAAATTTTTAGTATTATTATTATATTGTAACATATTTATTTATATATAAATATAATAATACATTGATATTATATTGTAACATATTTTTTTATATATAAATATAATAATACATTGATATTATATTGTAACATATTTATTTATATATAAATATAATATACATTGATAATAAATAAAAATTTAAAATTTAAGACAATTTATATATATTTTAAAAAAAATTATGAAATATATATGTAATAGATAAAATATTAAAAATTTGGAGGAACTAAATATATATATTTTAAAAAATATGTAACCTAAAATGAAAATTTTAAAAATTTGAGGGGTAGGTATGATGTATTTTTAAAAATATATAGGTGTAAAAATTAATTTTAAAAATTTTAGTGGATCAATATAATATTTTAAAATTTTAAGGAGGCCAATATGATATATTTTAAAAATATATTAAAAAATTATATATATAAAAACTAATTTTAGATAGCCTCCAAGCTCTAAAGTAAATCCACTCCTGGTTCCAGAATGTCTTATTGACAGTCTGGCTGTTTAATCATTATTTCCAAGAATGTACTAATTGTATGCCTTTATTGTATTGATTATATGGAAGTTGGTTAAGTTTTTTCCTTGAGAAGACTCTGCTAATGTATTCTTTGTATTGTTCATAAGTACCTTTTCTTTTCCTTATTAAAATTTAGTTCATTTGTTCCTTCTGTAGAAGTTGTTTGAAGTTGATCTAAGAAGAAAGTTTCTTCTTTGTGAGTGATATGTAAATGGTTGAGCAATATAAAATATTGGAAAGATCAGATTGAAGAAATACAGTTCCTGTTGAGTCTATGGTTCTGTGCCTTTTCATATTTGAAAGTAATGGTCTTGCTTGACTAAGATCGTTAACAATATCAGTCCCAAGGAATTCAGTGTCAAATTTGCAAACTTGGGTGATCTCACATCACCTGCTTAATGTAAATTTAATTTTTTCATGGAATTTTTTTTTGGGGTATAAATTTTGTAGACATCTGCTACACGTTGTAATTGTGGTCCCTTTTCTAAACATACATTGTAATTGTGATCCCTTCTTTAAACATACTGTGACTAATGACTAGCTTGCCTAACTTTAGCAATTCAAGTTTTTGTTCATATCTCCAAAATCATGTGGTTTCTAATATTTCTTAGGAAAGTAATTCTTTCTTGAATTTATAATTCAATCTTTAGAATATTGATTGCCACTGGAAAGATTGAAAATTTTGCAGTCATGGGAGTATTTTTGGGAGTCAACGAGTAATAATTGTTCATTTCTTTCCTTTTTATTAGTCCAGTCTGAGTGTTTAATATCATGTCTAATTGGGCATGTGAGGTGGAAACCTAGGAAGTTCCCGGTTAAGAAGGTCGAGTACATTATAATAGAGGAGAAGAAACAAGAAAGGGGTAGACTTAAACTAACTTGGAGAAGAAGAATATAATATGACCTAGAGGCATTACAACTATCATAAGACGTAGTCCAAAATCATTTAGAATGGAAACAAATAATCTATATAGCCCACCCCTATTAATTTTGGATTAAGGTTGAGTTGAGTTGGGTTTTACCTTAATACTGCCGTTGATATTTTCTAGAGGACTTGAAGAAATGTTACATCGATTTGTTTTATACAATAGTAATTGGATGCCAATTTTTCACCAAGTTACTGTTGGTATGACAGGAAGAGACCTGAGCTTTAATTTGGGAAGGGTCCCAATATCAGAATCAAATTGACCTCTGCTTTCCAGATATTTCCTTGGAATATTTGATTCTGCCAGATCTGAAATTATTTTTAACAAATGATATCTTAATACAACACTAAAAGAATGTAGAGCACCTAAATTATTTGTTGGGATTCATCCTAGTGAAATAATGGGAAACTAAGAAGTAAATAAAAAAAAAATGGGGAACCTTTCTAAGGTTTCGGAAAAGAAAATTTAGGGGCATTGATATTGCCTCCTTGGTTCCAATTCAATCCACCAAATTCTATCCTAATGTTTCTGTTTTATTGTATGTCAACTTTGACCTACCGCCACTGATAATTCTGTTGAAGTTTGCTATCCTTGTATAACCTCTCTCATATGATTTTTCTTCTTTCAATTCTTTCTCTACAGGTGAAGCTGATGCATTTGATGCATTGCAAGCTCTGGCAGATCTATCATTGAGGTTGCCAGAAGCACCTGTTGATACTGGTAAGATATAGATATTTTGACTATATGTTATGTGATGACTAATTTGTGTTACAGTAGGTTACTTGTCAATTTTTCTATGAAACCTGGATATTGAAGTATTGAAATGAAATCCTAGATAATCTCTTTCTTATTTTCATTTTTCTTGTTGCTGTTGAACTGTGTGCCTTGAGATCAGGTAAAATGTGAATCTGAAGGTTGCTACAATCATTCATGTACTCAGCAATAGCATGATGAAATTATATGCAATAGTAATGGCTATATAATATAATATTTTATTGAATTACTTCCATGGATAATGAACTGATCTGAATATCTGTTTGTTGTTGTTGAGTTACCATTTTAGTGAGCTAGGACCGACAATGTTGTTCTATCTGTACTTGTTCTGGCCTTTGCACTCTGTCACAGTACTGCAAAAACTCACTAGTTGTGGATGTTCTATTGATAATTCTAATGTGATTGTGTGGCCAATAATTATCCTCTCATTATATACCAAATATGTATATAATTTAAAAGCGACACTTACTTTTAACCTTGCATGATGAGGAATGCTAATGGATGGTAATGATTAAAAATGTGACCTTTTATTACTAATAATTTTTCTTAAAAAAATGATAAAGGTATTCTATTCTTTGGAGTAAATGTGCAAATCTCATTTAAGACAACCTCACTGTGATTTGACAATCCTTAATTTTTAATATATTGGATCCTCTATGGATTCAGTGACATGAAATGTGGTTACTTTGTTCATAAATAAATATTCCTAGTAATTATAAGCAAACGTGAACATCCTGAGGACAAAAACTTTTCCCTGATTTTGGCAATCCCTCATCCTAATTCTTTAATAGTGCCGTAGGCTATACAAGCAAATGGTGCCCTAGGCTGTACTGGCAAATAATGCCGCAGGCCATCCTTATCAAGTTGCTTCCTCTCAAGTCTTTAATACAACTTACAAGTGAGACATGAGTTGATATTTTCATGTATACTACCATTAACTTGAGAGGTGCATTACTTTGTCCTTTTAATTGTTATGCTCTCCACAATCGAAATCTTTCTTTGCTCTTGTTGATGGTTGAGCTTGTGGGTGAGATAGAGATCCTTGTGCTTGGGATTCCAGGAGCCAGGAAGCAAGTGATATTCTTGTGATTGCTCTTAATGTTTTTGTGATTCATTTTAAACAATTTTTTTTTAATCATCACAATGTTGATTGTCCCTTTTGTCACTCTCACTTATCACGAGTTTGAGCAGTATTTCTCGGAATTTGTCTCTATCATATGTTATGAAGATTAATAAACATGATCATAATTAATTATCTGATGATTATATTCTATATCGTTAGGCAATGTTGTTCTTATTTTGAGAATTATGTATCTGCTAGAATCATCTGTGCATGTTGAGGAACCAAAGACTGGAATTTTTGCCAAGTCCAAGTTGAAAGGGACTCGTTCAATTCCTGGAGTTAAAGCTGCCTCCAAAACAACTAAACAAGGAAAAGTTCTCGCTCATGATGTTAGTGCTCTTCAGGAAGTAAAGGATGGAGGCCATCAGATTAATGTTGGGATTCGGAAAAGGAGGAAGAAGTCTTTGCCATCTAAGGTAACGATTGATTGCACTCATATCTGATGCCAGTTAGTTTCTTTCAAGTTTTTTGATAGTGTATTCTTTCTATTACATGAATTTATGTCTATCTGCAAGTTGTTGTAAGTTGCAGATTTTAGAAAATGAAGAGCGTTTTGACTCTCACCTGGATGAATCTCAAAAGGTTGAGGTGTGTACTACTTTAAAATTCTAATTGATGTCCTTTCAGTGATTTTATGAAATAGATAAATTTAAATTATATAATATCGGACATATTTCACTATTCGCATGATTTGCATAATACGAGTAAAAACACCTGGAGATTCCTTTGTTTTCTATTGATCAACATCCAATTGCAGCTCTCTAAAGTTCTTGGGAGATTTGAATCCATGTACAGAAGATGAACAAAAATAAATATATAGATAGATAGATAGATAGATTTCACAATCACGTGAATAAGCTATTACTTTCAATCAAAGCCCTTAATCAGCAAAGAGAGCAGTCAAAAGTGGTGAATAAAATGAATCTTGCTTGGTACAAGCTCCTCACTAAAGCTATTCCTCTCAGATCAAAAGGAGAGAGAGCCCAAGACTGCACAGTGACCAAATTACAGAGTTATGTTGGGGAGGAAAGAAATTGAATAGAATTAATTGAAGTTATTAAAGTAAATTACATGCATGAGAAGCAATGGGGCCAAATTTGCAAAAATTTAGTTAGAACACAAAACCTTCTTGAAAAGTTGAGTACCAACCAAATACCAAATGCTCATATCAAAAAATTTAACTGCTGTAGAATATTGATGCACTTTCTGTTTGTTTTCTATTTATCCAATGGGTTCCTTGGAATCAGCATTTGTAGTGTTCTAAAATGTATGAGATTGATTAGCATTCGTCTTATAAGTTGCCTTTTTGGGCTTGGATGCTTAGTGTTGTTATTACTTGCTGTTGTTATTTTCTGAACAAGGAGGATTCGCATTGCAGTATCTGCCAAGGATTGTCGTTTTGATACTACAATTTGTTTTCATGCCTTTTTTCCCCAGGAACTTCACTGTCTATAATATAAACTAGGTACTCCTGTTTCTAGGTTCTATTATTGATGTTATTCTTATTTCTCCACACATGGTGTAGGTCACAGAGGACATAAACGACCTAATAAAGAAAGCCAAATGCTCTTGTGATACTGCATCCCAAAAACAAGGGAAATTGATGAAACCTTCAGAATTTGCTTCCAGTGCAGACCATGGGAGGGAGTCAAATGATTCAGCTCCATCTTCTGTACAGGTTTTATCTTCAAACCAATTCAACTTACCTACCAAAGTGAGGAGCAGACGTAAGATAAACACTCCAAAACCATTGATTGATAAAGTCATCTCGTCTCCTGATACTATTGCAAAGGGCCAACATAATATTGCTATCCCTTCATTCAAAGAAAATCCTCTCAAACTTAAGGTTAGAAGCAAACTGGCTATTTATATTTCCACAGTTTTCTTGAATTTCTGATGTATTTGACATATTTGAATGATTATATTTGATAAATGCAGAAAAAGCTATCTAATTGCCTTTCCTGGCATCAAGCTCGGAGATGGTGTGTTTGTGAGTTTTTCTACAGTGCAATTGATTATCCATGGTTTGCTAAAAGGGAGTTTGTGGAATACCTGGATCATGTTGGATTGGGTCATATCCCAAGATTAACTCGTATTGAATGGGGTGTCATAAGGAGGTATGCATATCTCGTGTGCATATTTCATACTATGCTTTTTACAGTTTCTTACATTGCAGCTATAAGATATTGTTCTCATGAATGCAGTTCCCTTGGTAAACCACGGAGATTTTCAGAGCAATTTTTAAAGGAAGAGAAAGAGAAGCTTAATCAATACCGGGAATCTGTTAGAAAGCATTATTCTGAACTCCGTGCTGGTACCAGGGATGGACTTCCTACTGATTTGGCTCAACCCTTGACAGTTGGACAACGTATTATTGCTCTTCATCCGAAGACGTGGGAGGTTCATGATGGAAGCGTACTGACTGTTGATCATAACAGGTGCCGAGTTCAGTTTGACCAACCTGAACTAGGGGTTGAATTTGTGATGGTAATTCAATTTGTTTTATGAAATTTGCATTGACTTTTTAAGGATTCAAAATATTACAGAATCTTTGTATTTTAGTATTTTTGTTGCGCTGCCATCTTGTCTGGTGATTCTAATAATGAGTTGGTTAGTTTATCTTATATTTACTGTGAAGGTTACATATAGAGATATTTGTTTATTTTGGTTTTTCATTTGCCTTCAAAAATCAAGGGTTGCATATTCATTTTACATTGGAAGGTGAGCATGGGTGGTTCAAACCACAAAAACAGCTTCCTTGTGATGCAAGCGAAAGGCTGCATGCATCCCGCTCCAGTCCCCAGTACCTGCAATGAGGGATGGCTTATTGATTAGGATGAGCTTCATATTCATATTACATTGCTCCTGACCTTGCAATCGACTAAATTCATGGACTAATTGTGATGTTAAAAACTGAAGCCAACCAAATCAGTATCAGAAACCGCATGTTACTTTATGCCTTCATCTACCAGGGATAGGACTTGCCATCACTAGTTAAGTGCAAGCAAATACCAACACTTGTTTCAACAACTAAGCATCTAATACTCAAAATGTCATATCTACATACCAGTAACTTAGGTGCCTGAATTTTGCTTTGCATTAGCTAGCCCTTAGTATACTATTCTGGTTTTCTGAGAATCTATTTAGTTTTTTATTTTTCTTTAGCAATTGTCTGTTCTTTTTTTTCAAGTATCATAGTGCAATACCTATTCTCTTGCAGGATGTTGAATGCATGCCTCTAAATCCATCAGAAAATATGCCAGCATCTCTTAACAGGCACAATGTTTTCCATAAATTTATTGAGAACTTAAATGACCTCAAGATGAATGGGCAATCAATAGAAAGGAAGACAGAAGGATACATAAAATTTACCCCATCTGAAAATCCGGAGAACGCCAATGTTCTTCCACATACTTCTCCATCAACTCATCACATCATCAATATATCACAGCATGGAAAGGTCAGCTGCCCCTGGAATCTAACTCTTATTGTGTGTTTACGGTAGTTTGTTAATATTGATAGATATATTGGCAATTAGAATATTTTAAGCTGAAGAATGAAAGGATCATCTTTACATTACGACATCGTTGCTCTGTGATTTATGAAGTCCTCACTACTTGTAGAAGATGCCTTTTATCCATCTTTGTTAACAGCCATAAGGATAGTGTGAGTTTATATTGTGAATGTGTTACCCCAGGGGCAGGACTTGTCAGTTGGAATAAGCCTTCGTGACAGATGCATTAGAAAATCTTTATTATCAGATGTCAGGCACATTTCCTTCTTGTATTATTGCTATCTAATGATACAGGCCTTTTTGAGGTGATCTCATATTTGAAGTGGATTTATCTCGGAGAGGCAGATTTTTCTTTACAAATATGATTTTACTTTGGAAATGAGATACAAGAATTACTTCCTCATGTCTTCTTTGCTGGTTGCAATGCTGAATCTTCTTAATTGAGCTCTAATTGGGCTCTTTTTTTCAGAATTGTTTTGATATATAAAATTTTCAGCAAGTCAATAGCCTTATAATTTCACTGCTGTAGCCAAGCATTTGATATTAGCAAACACTGATGGATATTAGCTTTATTATTATTTTTTTTGGTGCAGGGGAGTTCAGCAAATTGTAATGCACAAATTAGCATCGAGTCAAGCGAAACCGTTATTGCCCAACAAGCAGTAAATTCTCAACCTTTTATTTTTGCGCACATCCAAGCAAAGGAAGCTGATACCCAAGCTCTCTCCGAGTTGACTCGTGCTCTTGACAAGAAGGTTGAATTATTTTTTTCAGCAATTTATGCCTCAACTTTAGATACTTTCCGTTGGTAGATTCTTTTTTTTTTTTCCTTTATTCAAGTATTTAAACAGAAATTGTTATATTTTATGTTCATATTCTCACATCTTATGAATACGTATTTGGTGTATCTGTTTGGGGAATTTTCATGTACTCAACTTCATGGTTCCTGTTATTCACTTGGTCATAACGGTTCTGTATTCTAATTGCTATTTACATTGGCTTCTACCAATTATGCTCTATGTAGCAATTTCAAACATTTATGTTTGCATTGTGGTGCAGTGATAGTCACAATATATTTGAACTTGCAGGAGGCTTTGGTGTCTGAGTTAAAGCGAATGAATGATGAGGTGGAATGCCAAAAAGATGGAGAAAACTCTATGGAGGATTCCGAACTTTTTAAAAAGCATTATGCTGCGGTACTTTTGCAGTTAAATGAAGTCAATGAACAGGCATGAGTAGTCCATGGACTGATTTTCATATTCATTATCTAGGAGCAATTGCTTGACTTGATCTTCTCTATGTAGGTTTCTTCTGCACTCTTTTGCTTGAGGCAACGCAACACCTATCAAGGGAACAGCCCATATATGTGGTTGAAGCCCATGACCAGTATAGGTGAACCAGTTGGGCACTGCAGCTCTGTTGATCATTCTGCAGATGGGACCCAAGAATCTGGATCCCATTTGGCTGAAATTCTATCAAGTTCAAGAGCAAAGGCCCAAACGATGGTTGATGCAGCTATACAGGTATGGAAGGCAATTTAACTCTTCTACTTGTGTCTAGTTTGCACACATTGAGTTCTATGTGCAGACCAAATATTTATTTTACACGAGGATTAGGGCATGTGTTCTACAAGTGATTATTTGTGATTCTTAACTCATGAATATTTCTTATTATATGCTAGAACATTGTCATTTGGAGAAAAATAATACAACTACTAGCTACTTTTATGTTGGAACCCTGCATGTATGGTATTAAAAATGTTCATGGCTGGATACCATTTTCCTTGAATATAACTTGATATCTTGTGTAGACTGTTCTAACTTGGTGAAAAATCAGTGGGAACTTTTACATTGCTTTCCTAGGAAAGCTTTTGATTTAACCAGTGTCCTATGACTTTGTATGGCTTCTGACAGTTTCAGTGTCATAGAAGATAGTGTTTTGCTCAGTAGTTGGTTATGTATCTTTTTTGCATGATGTGTGATCTTACCACACAGGTGGATTTATAAGGCCATCCAGTGACCATGTTATTTTCTTCTCCATCCTTTTAGCTTCAACAGTGGACTTGTTCTAACTTTTAACTATTTCAGGCAATGTCATCTTTGAAAAAGGAGGGAAGTAGCATTGAGAGCATTGAGGAGGCTATTGATTTTGTAAATAATCAGCTTTCAGTAGATGATTTAAGCACACCAGCTATACGATCCTGTACCCCTGCAAATTTGGCTCAAAGTACTCTGGCTTCTCAGGATCAGTTGAGCTCCCATGCAGCGTGTGCAGCAAATGTGGGGGCAAACGTTCATGCTCCTGATGCTGACTTAGACCGTATGTCTGACCAAAATGGACAAATCCCTTCAGAACTCATCACAAAATGTGTAGCTACTTTACTTATGATTCAGGTGAGTATTAGGGTATGATCCATATCTTCCTGTTGTGTATGTATAAATTGTTACACTGGGGAGCCCCTGGTTCTGATTATTATCATAAAATAAAATGCAGAAATGTACAGAGCGACAGTTTCCACCAAGTGATGTTGCCGAGGTACTAGAATCCGCTGTTACAAGTTTAAAGCCATGCTGTTCTCAGAACTTACCAATATATGCAGATATTCAGAAATGCATGGGGATTATTAGAAATCAGATATTGGCTCTCATACCTACGTAGCTCATAATAACCGCTATTTTTGGTTTATTTCCTACAAAAAATTGTACAATATCTGAGTGGAATCAAACACCTGATTATGTCAATCAGAGATGTATTCCCCTTGATTCCATTTTTTTTGCATTTCTTGTTTGGTATCCGTATCCGTACATGTACAAAAAAAAAAAATACTTGTGATTCCACGAGTGTTATAAATACAAGAATTAGCATCTCTTGTTCTTTTGTGGCCTTAAATAATAATAAGATTTTTACTATCACAAAATGCTATCTCGAATGCTATAATCAATTTAGACTCAACAATGTATGTAAAATTGAATTCATTCTTCCGAACAAGAAGTTATCTTTATAACAAAGTGAAGAAACGAAAATTTTTTTTTATTAAAAGGGAATTTTATGGATTGAGAAACACAGAAAAAGGTTTACAACAGTGCACGGTACGAATTTTATGCAACCCCTGAAATTCTGCATGGAGGAGTAGAATGCATCTATTGAATGCCAGATGAAATTGCAGTCAGTCAGTCACATTCCATCATAATAACGTACATACAGAAATGGATGGAACTTCAGTATCTATAATGATAAACAAATTAGCTAATCATCCATTGGAAAAAAAAAATAAATTCTCTTGGAACTTGGAAGGGATGTTTAAAATATCCCACAATTACAGCATTCAGCTTACTTAAGAAAGCCAAAAATTGAAAGTCAGAGTTTTCTTACAACAATAGAAAAACAATTAAATGAAAAGAAGCTAGACAAAAAAGGCAAGCAAATCTAGTCATCATTTTTTTTCCAAAAAGAAACTAATTATAGTTTGCCATCACTTTTTTCACTTGATCAATCATATTGTATCCTTCTAAGCTGTTATGATCCCTAGTTTTACAGCATCCAATGAATTCTTCAAGCCTGACGATATGCATTAAAATCGGTCACAACTTCAACTTCTTTTTCGGCTTTTTCAACTTTGCATGATCACCATCATCCAACAACTGCAGCAGTAAGACTTCTCATCAATCAATGACTAACCATTTTGTTGCAATACAATAAAAGTATTAACAAAACCATCAATAACAAACCTTTTGTTTTTTCTTTTTCTTTTTCTTCTTTTTGTGTTTCTTCAGCGAAGAATTTTCTACTTTCATTTCTTCAGCCGAATCCTGCAAAATTTTTGCACCAATTAGAAATTGCTCAAGAAAAAGCACTAGAGACAAATAATAGAATGCTGAATCCAAGGACCTCAGAGTCACCAAAGGAAGCAACATGTTGTATAATTCTTCCAGAATTTGAAGTGCCACCTGATATATGAAACAAAACAACAAAATAAATCATATATCCATTGGCAATTCTTTAGCATGATCTAATATGGACAAGAAAATCAGACCATAAATAACAATACAAAAGAAGCATCATGAAAAATCAGGACTTCCCCATGAAGAATCAACAAATTAACTATTACGAATTTAAGATCATTAACAAAGTTAATTATTAGCATAGCATACATTACCACTTGGAAATTTAAATATTAATTGATGATAATTAAAAACATTTGACAACAAGAAGCAGAGCAAGTAATCCAATAATGGTTTCAGAAATATACTAAGACATAACCCAGATTGAATTGAAATTAAAGCAAACATCAAAATTCTTATAATCAAATAAAGAGAAATCAATAAGCAGTGAAGGGCTAAAAAGAAAGTGATAATTACTGGAAGAAACGGCGTCCTTGGCGTTTTTGACAGCCAATTCAATAAGGTCGGGATTAATAGAGGATAACCCATCAGGGTCTTGAAGCTTCCTTTCAAGGAACTTGGCGAGTGCGGCTGCTTTATTGGTCTTCAATGGTCCACCGGGATGAGCCAATCTTTTATTGTACATACACAAAGATCAATCAATAAATCAATCAATCAATCCATAACAATAAAAGAATTAGACCAAAAAAAAAAAAACCTGGGTTGGTGGGAACGGGAAGAAGAGGGAGGAGGGAGAGGCGCGAATTTGCTCCCTCTAAGAGCTTTCCTTTCGTCTTCACTTAGCCCTTCCATCTCCCTTCTCTCTCAGTTGTCGACGTCGTTTCATGCTTACTTTTTAAAAAAAAAAAATTACTAACTAGTCGTTTCTAGAAGAACCATGTTTAGCACCGACAAATTTTTTTAAAAAATAAATCCAAAATATTTTAATATTTTACATGGAGTATACGTTTGAATTTTACGTGAAAGTCCTTAATATTTTTTTTTTTAATTCTTATTTATTTAGCTGGATCCTTATATATTATATTCTTTTTATTAATAAAAACATTTTATTATTTGAGTTTCTATTACTAGCGGTAGATAAATTAATATGAAAATTGTCCAGGTACTCAAGTACTTCAATGTCCAAATTAATTGACTATTTAATTTTTTTTTTTTATTTTCATTCTAAACTATTCGATTTTAGATAACATCTTCTCACAAATTAATATGAAAATTTTGTATAATAGTTAATATTGTAAATTAAAACCTTAATCTAATGTAAGATAAAATCAATTTAAGACTAAGGGTACCCCACCATTTCACAAACTTGAAATCTCATATTTAGCTGATTAGATTACAAATTCTTATGAATTACCGGCTGATGATCAATAACATGCAAACAAAGCTAGTATAAAACATCAATTATAAAAAGAAAAAAAAAGAAATGTCAAATTTTCTGAGGACCAACTCACAGCCTAATGAAGGATAGGAGAGTGTTCCATTTAATGTTCCTCCTCCCCATCTCTTTTCCACTTAGCAGCAGCATAAAATTATTACACGTCCCATGCCCCCCAAATACATGAAATTTACAACAATGGCTCAGAGTAGTTTGTAATATTAACGACAGGGGAAGATTAACAAATTAGGGAATCAGGAAAGCATCAGCTCACGCCCCTCTTTTTAGCCTGAAATTCTAAAAAAATAGGCAACCAAGCAGAGGCCAATCAAATGGTAGTTTTCAAAGAAATGAGATCAAAGTGACCGTGGAAAGTGTACTCGAGTCTCCTTGGAATCCTTGGAACAAGGACCGCGATGCTGCAATATTATGTCAGGAGTCATAAAACCATTGCGCAATATCTTTTGACTTATAATTTCTTCGGTCACTTTGAACTACCCAAGCAAGAATCTGAATATGTCACTCAAAGTGACAATGCCTTCCACGCGTTTACTTCCAGCTTCCACAATGATAAGCCGTCTCACACCTGAAATCCCAGGGTTGAGGACCATTAATTAGGTGCAGGGATTTTCTAAAAGGGCATCACTTAAATTTTGAAAGAAATTTAAATTACCTGGGTTTGCCAACCGCTCCATTACTTTTTGCAATGTATCAGTGCGTAAACACATCTGACATCTTTGGCTTCTCAACTCGTATGGAGAATAGGAATCTTGTCCCAATTGCAAAGCCTAATCAATTGAAAAAATAAAAATATAGACAGCCAAATCCTGGATCAGCGAGATGCCAATCACACTGCCCAATTTTAAACAGCATTTTTAAATATGACAAGACAAAAAAACATTCGTCAAAACAAATGCAAAAGGGTCCAGCAAGTAACTGCAGTTTAAGGCTTTTTTATGAGCTCTCCTGTGTGTTTAATTTACAATCTGAAGTTCCGGAATTCTCGCTAACCCCCTCCCCATAAAAAGAAAAAAAACAACTTAAGGTGGTCCATGCTCCTTACAGATGATCACTCAAATTCTACAGCCTCTGAGATCAATAAATATCAATGCTGACCCATCTTTCAAATCTAGGAACTCAAAAGAAATTATCATTCGGCTTAACTAAACTACATAAAATCCAGTTGAGCAACAAGTTGTGAATGCCAAAAAAAATAAGGAGAACCAATTTATCACTTCCAAATTAACTATAGTATGAAGTAGCTTGGTGAACATCCTCAAGAGAATGAAAAACTGGGAGTGGGGGGAAAGCACAGTACCTGATGAATAGTCATTTCATTAATGTTAATATGTGTATAGACTCTGTCTTTCGCCAAAGCAGTTATATCACTGTTCAAAGAATAAAAGTTATCCTAAATCAGAAAAGACGTATGAAACTGAGCTCTGATATTACACCCAGAAGAACAACTTACCTTCTACAATATATATCTAGTAACGAGTCATTATCATCAACTATTGGTATTGAACTTACTCGAGCTGCAAAGACAAGGCGAAACAATAGAATAAGGATTCAAATAAAATTTAGAATGGCTTATGCATATCGTCGTGTACTTGATGATACAATGATAAAAACCATTCCTTGATAGATTCCGCGCCCCCACCCCTTTTTTTTTAAATCAACCATTCCCTGATAGTTGACACAATGATAAGTCTACCCTATCCATTAAACTTAACATCCCAAGGAAATGGACCCCAGGACAATAAAATGGCAGATGAATTAAAAAATCAAAATTAACTGAGATATAAAACTCCATATGACCAAAAATCGTGATCTTTTAGCATTCAAATTGTTGGCATTTATGCATTTGATGTAAGGTTCATCATATGCAATACTCATCCTATTATATATCTTGTGATACTTTTTACTACTGAGTCTCCCTAAAATGCCCAATTACCCTTCTTTTTAAGATCCTTAATTTCTCTCTTGAAGTCAAAGTTACAGCTAAAAAAATTTAGCCAATGAAAAATAACAGCTTGTACATTCGATTTAACCAATTTGCACTATTAATTAGAACAAGGAAAAGAGGCCTATCAAATATCTTTGTGCAATTTTTAACTTTCAGAAATTCACAGGACTCATTTTGTATAATCATATAGACCTGGGACCCAGTTGCTCTTTTACAACCTCAGAGACATGTATTGATATAGCATGAAAGTTTACCAACATAGTAAGCTAATTCTTAATGCTGGTAAAACAATTCCAAAACATCATTGAAATATCAACTTCATCTCATGATGGACTGCTCCCTGGATGATCACTTTTCCTTAGAAACTGAGCATACCTTCAATCAACAAGTTTAAAGCTGAACTAAGAGGAGAACTTGGTCTCAACATTGACAAATGGCGTCTATTAGATTCTCCGATTTTTGGAACCCATGTACCTACTGGGATCGCATAAATTGGCAGTTGAAGTATAGGCAAGGTGCTAGAACAATGTCTAAAATACCTGGAAATACCTGGAAAATAACATCCCCTGGTTAGTAATGACACTAGCTCAACTGTTCAGCTAGCCAACTAAAAGACTCACATTTAAGTATTCCAGAAAGTGAAGCAAGATGAAGTAGCTGGGGAAATGAACCATCTTCTGAAGATGAATGGATTATGGGAACTGTAGCCACCTCATTTTGCAATATTCTTAAAGCCACTTCTTTCAAGTTGTCATTTGGCCCAGCCTAACACAATCAGAAAATGCCATGGTCAAGCAACAAGATCCACCCATTACCGGAATTTTTATATGGTATCATATGTGACATTACCTCTAACACTGAATTCTACAAGTTAGAACAGTATAGACGAATTAATAAACGGCCACAAGGAATGATTATATTTATGAATACAAATATGAGTAAGTTAATTACAGAGGATAAAAAAATCATATAGATCACTCACGTGGATGATATGTCTAGAAAATGCCCTCCCATGCCCACCATCAATATGTCTATTCAGATATACTTTTCCAGCTTTCCAGGCAGATATGGTATGTGTATCAAGCTCTTCCTCTGTCAAATTTGACCCATGATTCCCAAGCTGCGAGTAGAAAGTGACACCCCATTACAAGAACAAAAATAATAATAATAATAATAATAATAATAAATTAACAGCACAATCAAAGACCTTTTCCTATAATTGTAGCATCTAGTAGTAGAACAATATACAAGTAGCTGTCCAATTCCATGATATCTCAAGAACAATCAAATACATTTTTACTCATTCTACAAAAGAATATTCTACAAGAAAACAATTTCTGGGAACAAAACAAGGTGGTGGAAAGAAGGGAGTTGAAAGGACTTAAATCTAGCATTTGCTTCAAACAATCTCTGAACAGTTAGTTCAAATTTTGTTTGACTTTCCATACCAATCATATCATAAAAATTGAGGAACAATGCCTTGAAATACTTGGTGCAATTTTTTCTTGCCCAGTCTATAATCCACCAATACCAATAATTAGCAATTTCAAAGACTATGCAAATGAATTTTAAGAAATATGAATGAATAAATAAAGCACGATACTTGCATTTAGAAGACTCACCAGGAAAAGAGATCTTAATTTTACATGCACATACCTCTCTCAAAATTAAAATGAAATCCAATGCACTTAGCATTCCAACAAACTGGCCCTTGCTGAAGTCCCAAAGAGGAGCCATGGGGATTCCCTGGAAACAGCTTAACTCAGAAGAAATGCATACCCAAGTTCTCATCAGCAACAAGTATATATGTACAGGTCCCATCATTCACCAAGAAGTGAAATCCGGTAAGATGACAAAGCCCACAGACATTCTAGAGGAAAAAGGTTTGAGAACTAAAAAAGGATTCTAAGCCATTCTAGAAGATGAAATAAATTATCAGCCACTAACAGGAATATTACAGTTAGAACAGTACCATGAAAGAAAAGGGCCCAACAACAATAACATACTGACCACAAGTAGTTCTTGCACAACAATGTTTCACTTTCAAAGCAAGAAGAGTACTTTGTGAATGCTTTGCAATAAGTATTTAAATTTGCTTTGGATGCATCCTTACTTAAATCAGATCAACTAAACCTTATGTTAACAAAACATGCATCATCCAAAGCAAGTAACTTTGTGATTTACATCCTCAAGTACTCTTCCTGCATTATAAATATCAGATACATGAGGTTCAGCAAAGAGAGCAAAGGAGTTCCTTTCCCATTTCTTTCATGGCCTCTCAATTCAGAATATGTATAGGAATTTCAAAAAAAATTGGTGCAACGACATATTCAACAGATTCTAATCTTATGAAAAAAAAAGTAAAATTATGTACCTGCTCATACAAAATATGAAATGCTTGCTTTACTGGTAAATCAACATCAAAAGCAACAACCTGGAATCATCATGTAATAAATTAGGAGAATAAGGAAGTAATTTGCAGACATTAAATTCAAATATCTAAAAACAAGTCTCATAATAAAGACAATTGGCAAAAGATCCAAACCTTGCCTGACTTGGGAAGTAACTCATATGCTTTCTGTGTAGACAAAAATACAGAAATCTGGTGACGAGAAACCTGTAAGTCGGCCTCTGACATCCTAGGTACTGCATCACTTGTTGTCCCATCTGATACATTGACCTGCATTGTAAATCCCATCAGTGATACACTGTGTAACTTGTAAGAGGTTAAATTTTCAACAAAAACTGAACAGATGCAATCTAATACCAATCTGTGAAGTGTGACCAGATAACACAACCAATAAAATAGTATCTTAAAGAACATAATCTATATGAGGGTACCCTGGTTTTTTCATGGGAGAATGCAAAGACAGATCTTTTTTATCCCCCCTAAAAAAAGGGCATATCATTGGCAGTAGGTGGAAATTTCAAGACAGGAATCTTATGAACTCTTAACAGGAATTAAAGGAAATCACAGCGCAAATATTGAGGTAAAACTTAATCTCACAGCGCGTGTAAAGGTCTCGTTGTCCAAATCCATTCCCAATGGCACCTCTTGACCTATGACGGGATTATAACTGGCTTCTCCAGTGAATGGGACAGTGTTTACTACCCCATATTCACTTGTTAAATGAGGCTGGCATTCGTCATACCGCCATTCTCCATCAACCAAAAACTTGTACTGCATGGTCAAATATTTCATGTATCACTATTATATAAAACAATCATGCAAGATGCATGCTATGTAATAATAAGACATAAAACATAAAGATTACAGCATATCTTTTCCTTCACTTTGTTCTCACACAGCACCACAACACTGAGTAGTAGTAATAGTAATCAAAATATTGATATATAAATTCACCAATGCATGTAATACAAATTCAAAATATCATCAGCCATGATGATGATTATGATAGTTCTCAATCCAAACCAACCTGATGATAACCAGGTGTAATACTGCAAATGGCCTGAAATACAGCAGGGCATCCTTCCATGGGAGACATAGGCACAAGCCTAGTCCATCTTCAGAATAAGAGCACAACCCATCAGTCAAAACCGCAACTTATCCAATCAAATAACAAAAAAAAAAGTACAAAACCAAGACTATCACCTATCAAAGGAACCGGTGAGAAATACACTTCGACCACCGTGAGGCCATACAAACCGCATTAGAAACGTACCCGCAACTCCAGCAGCACCAGCTTCTCGTGCAGAATCCATGCCCGGAGGAAACATTATCCTTTCCCAAATTTATAAACAAAATTTTTCAAAAAAATAGATTTTGGTCCCTTTACTTCATTCACTGAAAAAAAAAAATTAAACCTAGCAATTAAATTCCTCTTATCATACCACTCTAAAAACCCACTCTAAATTAAACCAATAAACCCAAAAATATATATATATATATATAGAGAGAGAGAGAGAGAGAGAGAGAGAGAGAGAGAGAGATATCAAATGAACACATTAACAATTAGCAACTACCATAAAATTGTAGGGTTAAAAAAAACCCTAAAAGACTCACCGAGAAAGAGAAGCTAAAGGAGCTTCAAATTTAAGAAATGGAAAAAATCTAATCGAGCTTAGCTTCGAATTTAAGAAATGAAAAAATCTAATCGAGCTTGGGGTTAAGTGATCGAACTCTGAATTAGAAATGATAAATGACTTAATAATATAATTTAAAGGAAATTAAAATATTAATAATAATCAGAAGAAGAACAATGATGATGATAATAATGGTGAAGGAGTTAAGATCGAGAGAGGAAGCGATACGATCGAATCTAAATTTGAAACCCTAGTTAGAATTATAATAATAAAAATAAAATATGAGAAAAAACAAAAGACATAAACTTTGATAGAGATGTGTTTGAATCATTATATTCCATCTCTGCATGTAGTGAGATAAAAAAAAATGATATGATTATAAATTATAATAAATTGAATTAAAATAACAAATATATGAAGTTCATCGCTGCGTGAAAATTAATGAGCAGTTTGCTTGGGTAAAAATGGTGAAAAGGTAAAACCGTGAACAAGCAAAGAGTGACGTTTGGTTTTGCTAATGTTGTGAAAACAGCGCTGAACCGATCAAGTTGATTAAATTAGTAATAAATTATTAATTTCATAAAAAATAAAAGAAAAAATTAAAAAATGTTTAAATAAATGATTATATATTTTTTTTGATAGTTAAATTTTTAATAGGTAATGATAATATCTATTTGTTATTAAATTTAACTAATTAGACTAATCGGCAATTAGTTTTAGAAGCTGTTTGGTTAACCAACTAAATATTTCTAATTATATATTGTCAATATATAAGTCGCCAATTAAAAAATTTGTATTATTTGATTGGTCAACTAAAAATTTCGATTATAACAAAAAAAAATTTCAATCGACAAATCTCATAAACTGTACTGTTTTTAGTATTTGGAAATTTATCAATCGCACTTTTACGCCAATCTCATATTTAGCAATCGCTTTACCAAATATCCCTATTAATAAATAAACATTTAAACAAACACTGCTGCATAATTAATGAAAAGATAAAACTTTATTGTTGTGAAACTACATCGTTTTGACAAAAAAAAAAGAGATTGGACTGGTCAATCATCTATTTGTCAAGAAACCGATTCCCTCTCCGGTTCAATTATAAAAACGCTGGGTTTTACTTTTTCGTATCTTTTAACACGTGCGGCTGATGCACAGTACAGACTAGTGGGGACCAATCCAAATTCTGTTGGCTCCTTTCCCATCATAAATATGCAATTTTTTTATTATTTTAATAAATATATTTTTTATTGTTTTATTAGGATAATATTTTTATTATTTTATCTATTTATTCTATCAAATGAATTTTTCTTATTGGTTATTATTTTATTATATTATATTATATTATTACAATAATAATTTGATCATTTAGGCACCATATAATTCCTTTTGCATTTCATATGTTATTATAATTGAGCTATTTACACTAGGTAGTTATAAGGTGTATTCAATAATTATCATTTAATATTTATAGAAAATGTTAAAATATAATGATTTCAATAATTTAATTATTCACTCTGATATATATAATAATATTTAATAATTTATAATTAAATATTTTTTAATAATTAATAACTCCAAACAGTTTAGATATGTAAATAATTTAAAATTAAATATTTATTAATTATATATATTATAATATAAATTTTATTTATTATAATATTTTTATTAAATAATTATAATTTCTTACATATTAAAAGATTGATTCATTAAAAAAATGTTAATAACTAATTAAATACTTCCTAAATCAAAAATTTTTAAAAAAAATAAATTAAAAAATATGAATATTCTAATGCGTGCTTTTGATAGATAATTATAATGATTGGTTAACTAATTTTATTTAGAAAGAAGAGTTTGATAAGGATTGTACAGTTGCACAAACAGCGGAATTATACATGTAGTCTCCTAAAAGGGAATAAATTAATTATTTTTGTATAATTGAAGTAATTTCCTTGATTTAAGAGGATACTTAGGGGTCATAATCGACATATTTATTTATTTATTTTTCAAATTTGCTGTTATCACTTTGGAGTGAATCATCCATTAGTCATAATGATTCAGCTAGTTGGATATCTATAAAAATATGGTAAGCTTAAATTAATAGCCATCATTAGAAAAAACAAGTGGATCATTTATTTTTCATAAATTCATAAATTCTACATAATTTATGATTATGATTGTAATCACTGATTTGTCTTCTTATTTTATTTTTTATATCAACTTATTTTTTTTCCTTTTTATTTTTTATGTAATAAAAATGTTATGCTTCCTGTACAAACCATGCATCCTCTAAGACACTTTTAACACATATTTCCCTTTTTTTTTTTCTTATTCTTCTCCTTCTTCTTCTTATTACTGTATTGATACTTAAAATGACTTGCATTTTTATTTATTTTTTATTATTTTATTAATCAATTTTTTAAATGAGTATTCTAAAAATACTAGTTAAAAAATAAAAGTTTATATATAAATAAATATAAAATTAAAATAAATCAATAAAAAATAAATATCATAATTTTCAATAATGATTATAACGAAATATAATTTTATTAAATTTATTTTATTCAACTTATTTTTATATTAATTTAATTATATTTATTTAAAATAATTATTTTATAATTATATTTTATTTAAAATAACTGTAATTAATTGCATTAGAAAAAATCATTTATTAATATTTGTGAAATTCACAATTAAAGCACAACCAATTCATCCAAATTCTGTTTTATACATCCTAAAAAAAAAAATATGCATATAAGTTTATTAGATTGACATGGAAAATTAGAAACATCTAAAAAAGTAAATAAATAAATAGGAGAAAAAAAAAATACAAGATTTAGGGATGACAACGTAGCGCGAAACCATTCCCATCTTTATTCTTATTTTAATAGAGAATTTTCATCCCTATTTTCACTTCACAAGCGGGGATAATTTAGTTCTCATCCTCATCTCATTAAAAATTTTTATTTTTCATATTAATTTTATATTATTGAATTTATATATATTTATAAAATTAATAAATAATAACTAAAAATAAAAATAAATTCATTTAAAAAATATTAATAAAATTCAAATACATAAAAATATCGAATAAATATAAATACATATAATATATTAAAAATATTTTATAATATTTAATAAAACATTAAAAATTTAATATACATAAAAATATGAGAGTATTTAAATAAATTAAATCTAATAAATGCAAAAAATTTCAAGAAATTTCAACAATCTCATAAATATATCTGCATTTAAAAATTTAATACATAAATCAAATATAAATTTAAATAAATAATTTACATGTGTTAAAATAATAATAATTATTTTTTAATATAATAAAATAAATAAATATTAATACATAAAAATTAAAAATTATAATACATGAGTTTATATATATCTAAGGATGGCTAAGTAATATATTTTTAAATTAAAAATAATTAAATAATTATAATAGCAGATTTTCTTAAATACGAGAATGAGAATTCTGCGCAATGAAAAATTTCCCGCTTATTTTTACTAATGAATAAAAAATTATTTTTCATTTTCACCTTCATAGAAAGAGGAAATAGAGATTTTCAAAATAAAAATTTTTCGTCCCGTTCTCGTTACTAACAGGATCATAAAAACCATCCAATAATAAACTCACTCTCTAGCTTCCTACCATTCGTGTTGCCATCTCTGGGCTCCTGTTGCCATCTCTGGGCAGCTCAATAGGCACCATAATATCCGAAAGCCCACAATTGAGGTGCCAGTTCTACCATTGCACTCTACCCCAGTCAAAATGACTCGGGCGAGTTCGGCCTTTACCTTTTCATACATTTAGAAATCAATGTGGGAGCGTAATGAGAACAAAAAAACAAAAATGGTAATTTTTTTTTTCATTTAATTTTTTATTTATTTTTAATTTAAATTTTTTATATTAAATATGTAATTATTTTTTCACAAGTACTTATTTAAAGGAAGAAAAAAATCATAAAAGTGATTTTCTATAATTTAGTCTTAATTAAAAAAATTATAATATTTTTTTAATAAAATTTTAATAATTAAATACTAAATTTTAATTTTTTGTTTTCTTAGAATCATTTTTAAAAAATTTGTGTTATTTTTCAGAACAGAACAATGCCTTATTAAATTTTGTTTAGGAGAAAAAAAATATAAATAAAAGAATCCAATATAAATTTATATAAAATTCATTTAGTGAAATTTTTATATTTGAATTAAATATGCAAATCATTTAGAAATCTAATTTATTATTTTATATTTAAAATTTATTTGTTTTAGTGGTATGTATGTTGTACTTCTTATTAAATTTATAATTTATTTGTAAATTTTATTAATTTTATATAGAATTCAGTATAACTAAAAATTTTAAATAATTTTTCATTTGTAATATATATAAAAAAATAAAAATTATATAATTGATTTATACCAAATAAATTTTTAATTTATATTTATATAGTATAAATTGATACTGACTCCTTGTGTCATGACTTTAAGGTTTTATTTCTAATATATATTTATTATTGTGCTTTTGTTATTATAATAAATATTTGTTAAAATCGGATCGAATTATAAAAATTGAAAATCGAATTAAAAATTGATTTGGTTAATTTTTATTTATCTATTTTTTAAAAATAATTAAAAAATAGTGAATCGGCTTATGGTGAACTGGTAGAATCATATTAGCTTTTTCGGTTCAAACGGATCAATTTTTTTATTAAAACAATATCGTTTTTGTCAAGTAAAAATGACGTTATTTTGAATTAAAAAAAATTAAAAAAATTTTAATAATTTCATTTTAATTTTATCCGACGCCAAAATTTATCCGATATCAAAATCATGACCTTATTACATATTAGCTTATTACGTGAGTAGATATTTAAGTAAGTGAATGTGCATAATTTATTATATATATAATTTTTTAATTTAATGTGATTGGATTGATATCATAAAAAAATATGATTTTATATAAATTTTTGATTTAAATATAATTATATTATATTTATTTTTATCATATATATAATAAATATGAAATTATATATATATATTAATTTTTTTTTATTTAATCAGTTCGATTCTAATTAAATTTTTTATTTTCAATTTTGATTGATTTTTTAATAAATGCGGTTTGATTATAACTAATTAATAGGCGTGATTTGCTTTGCTCAATAATATATATTAAAATAAAAACATAATAAATCAAAATAAAAAGTAGGTCCTCTTTTTCTGGAAGGTTTCTTCTTAATAAGAAAATTTATTTATTAGCACAATTTATTCTTTACGAATTTATAAACATATCATGTACATACAGTAGTCTTTTTCACTGAGAAAAATTATATATATATATTACAATCCCAAAACAAATAGAAAGAATCTACCTCATTAAATTAGACGAATTAAATTCAATTAATTTGAATTGATAAATAATAAATTAATTAAATAAATTTATTTATAAATTAAATAATATAGTATCAATTAATGTACTTGATTATAAAATAAGTATAGTATTTGAGTTTTACAATATTTTTATTTTTAAAAATTAATTTACATTTCTTACTAAAAAAAGTAATTTACATAGTATTAATTATATGATTATATTTATAATAATGAATAAAAACATACTTATGTATATGCTAATATATATGAAAAAATAGAAAATAATATCTTATAAGAAATATTAATAAGTTTTTTTTATATTATATGATTATAATATACATATACACATATATGAAATTTTATTATTTTATTTTATATTAAAAAATAAATAAAAATTATAGCGATCACATCAAAAAATAAAAATTAGTTGTTTTCAATATATTTATCCCCTAATTACAATATGTTTATACACAAGTACAAGAAATTACTAGCATCTAAAAAATAAAAGACTAATTGAAAAAAGAAATTATAGAATATTTTATACATATTCAAAGAAAGATTATAATAAAACAAAAAAATTAATTACAGTATTAAATAAATTAAATTAAATAGGACATATTTTCAAAATAAAAAATTTACGTTTAATATATTAAGGATGTTGTTTTCAATAATATTACTGTTCAAAGACAGATATCAACTCTACGCGTCACCAGTAGAAGAATCAAGAAAAAAGAAAACTAATTTATTTATTTATATTGTTATAATATATGAAAAAAATATATATTTCTGACGAGTAAAATTATAAATTATACATAATTAAAAAAAAAAAGGAATGCAAAGGGCAAAGAAGAATATAGATAACTAATTAATTAATTAATTAAAAAAAAAAAACCAGAGTTCCTTTCTATTGCTGCACATATCAATGAAAAATAACCAGAGAGAAGTTAAAATCGAACTCGCCACAATGACCCGGCTGAGTCTAGCTCTGTGTTAATTGTCCAATCAACCTCTTAACTTCCGATCCTCGAAGCCGATCGTGAGTTGCAATAGAGAATTTAATAGTCACCAATTTTGATTAGCTTAATATTTCAATCAGTGAGGGTTTGTGATTTGCGAAGGTAAAAGTTGTTATTAGGGGGTTTTGTTGGTCTGTTTATTGAGTGCTTTTGTGGGTCGAAGAGGTGGTGTGTTCCCCTTTTTCTGTGAAATTTTTCTCAGGAGTTTTAGTGATGTTGGACTTTAGGGAAGGTACGGTTAGGGTTTTGGGGTTAGGTTTAGGTTTTTAGGGTTAGGGTGGTGTGGAGATGGAGGAGAATTATGAGATTGAGGAAGGGGAAGCTTTCCAGTATAAGAATGATGACGACAACAACATAGATCCTGAGATTGCTCTCTCTTACATTGTAAGGGTTCATTTTGATGTTGTTGTTTCAATGAGTGTTTGTGCTTAATTTTGTAACTTAATTCAAGGCATAATTGCTACTAGTCATTATTGTTTAACTTAAATTTGGAGTTTCTTAAATTGGTTTTATGCTAATTTTAAATTCAATCAATTAATTTTAATTGAATGGAGTAATGTTTCATCCAATGCAAATGTATTTGGTTTAGGACTTCAAATTTTGGTTCTGTTTGTTATGCTTTTGGTTGGGTGTGATCACTAAAATTAATGGTTTGTTTGGCTTCTGAGAAAATGTGGAGAAGGGAAGAGGTTTATCCTTCAAGTATTGTTTTGAGCACACATAGTTCCTTTGGCAAAGCATAGTATTGTACTTAGATTAGGAGGTTCTACTGTACTTAGATTAAGAGGGTTCAATTTAATTTACTCTTTCTTTTTTTTTTTTTTTTTTTTTTTTTTAATTATTTTGTTCCTTCTAGTAATTTAAATGATAATCATGGCATAAAAAGCCATTGCAGATTACTTGTAAAGTTTGTAAATTTACTTCGATTGGCTTTTTTTTTTTAAGTTTTTTTAAGTCATCAGAAGGTATGTTTATATATGCTGAGGTTCTTTCCTTAGTCGTGGAAGAAGAAACTTCTCTTTGTGAAACATGCAGAGAACATATTGCCAGAACTATTTGCTTTCTTTGAAGGATTTCAGGACTTGTGGGCTAGACTTTTGAAGCAATTGGAGCTTCTCTTCTTCCTGACAATATTGATCCGTCACATAACTGCTAAGAAAAATTCCTGGGGCTGGACTGTATATTTATATTGCTGTTAACTTATTTTGTGCAGTTTACAATCAATTTAAGTGTAAAGTACTCTGTAATTCTCTGCAACTGTTGATTTTATTGATCTTTAACAATGAAGAATATTCCTTTTCAATTTGAATAATGGCTGTGCTCATTCTATCTATTATGCTTGTACCTCATCCTTGATTTGTCTTCTGCCCTGTTTCTTTATTTGCAACTTAATGGAAACTTATTTGCGTTTCCTGAAGGATGAGAAGATTCAAAATGTTTTGGGCCACTTTCAAAAGGATTTTGAGGGTGGGGTTTCTGCAGAGAATTTGGGTAAGTCATCCCTATTGGAAGTTGTTCATCTATCAATGATGATATGGTAAGCAGTTTTATGCACTGAAAATGATGGTATGAGACTTATTTGTTTCCGCAGGGGCTAAATTTGGCGGGTATGGCTCATTTCTGCCTACCTACGAACGATCTCCCCAAAAAAACTCTGGTTGGTCACATCCAAAGACTCCACAAACAAACTCTGTTGCACCAAGATCTCCTAACAATTTGCCTGTGGAGGTATGTGGAAAATTGCCCTCCTGTTCTTAATGAGTTCATAAAAGGGCCATATATATGGCTGACGTTTTGTCAGCTTGGGAAATTCTATTTTACTTGAGTGCTCCGGGTTATGTTACCATACAGGGTTCCTCCCAGAGTTTGAAAGTTCCCTCCAATTTTCTTCCACCTGTGAAGGCTGGAACTGCTTCCTACAGTGCCAATGCATTGCAGAAGTCAGGGCTGGTATCTGGGGATGTTTCAATCAAGAAAGATTATAACGTTTCTTCTGCTTTAGTTTCTCGGAAGTCTAATGCAAGGGATAAAACTTCCAAAAAGTCAGGCAATTTTTCTGACCAAAGAACACTGAAGGTTAGGATAAAAGTGGGCCCTGATAGTGCGGTGCGAAAAAATGCTGCAATTTATAGTGGTCTTGGGCTTGATAACTCTCCGTCCTCATCATTGGGAAACAGTCCTGAGGAAAGTGATGGAATTCTGCCTTTATCCAAACGGATTGCTGATGAATCTCCAACTAGCATTCTTCAGGTAAAGATTCTTTCTCATTTGGTATTTTGTTCAGACATTGGATGAACTCAGTATTTTATTTTTGTCAATTTCTGGTTTATAATCTTTAAATAATGATGATTGGATGAACTAAAACAGAACTCGTTATGCTTATGTCTTAAAACAGTTAATGACTTCCTTCCCAGTCCCTGGAGGCGCCCTAGTATCACCTCTTCATGACAGTCTGCTTTGCCTAATAAGAAATGATAAATTTCCCCGGGATGGTAAAACTGTGCCTCCCCTCAAGGGTAGTCGAGATGATTTTGCCTTGTTGGCAGTTGAGTCAGTTTCTTCTATGGGTAATGGGAAACTGTTAAAGGGCAAGGAGATGAAATTTCCAGGGAAGAGCGAAAGGGCAGAACATGGGAATGGTGTTTTTGAGAATTGCACCTCATTTTCAGCCAAGAAAAAAATAGAGAATGACACACCAGAGAACAAGGACATGCTATCTAACAATTTGAACAGCATGCCTGTACTGGGTACTGAAAATGGTGGTGAGACTCTGAAAACAAATAGCAGGCCATCTGAAGTACCAAGAGAAGTTGATCAGGACAGGGTGAGAGGTGGATCGTTTTCTTCTGACATGATGCCAGAATACTCTTTAGAGTCCAGATCTGGCCAGGACAGTGGGAAGAGTGAGAAGATAAATGGTAGGAATGGTTCGGTGGAAAACGTTCCAGAACATAGAGCTCTAACTTGTGATGATGCTTCAGGTAACTTGAGAGGTAATGGTAAATCCAAGAATAGTAAAATTTATGCTTCTTCAAAAGGTTACTCTGAGACATCCAAATACAAGGAAGATTTGAAAGTTGGATCACAAGCTCCTTCAAAACAGAAAATTGGTCAACAAGCTTCATTTCATGTACAGGATGAAATCTCCATGTCTCATGTTAAGGAAAAACGATTATTGGAGAGAAAGAAGTCACATGGTAAAGAAAGTAGCAAAAAAGCAGCTGGTCTTCTAACAAAAGATAACTCTGGGATTGGTGTTAGTGGAGCACCTAAAATTACTCATGGTGTTTCTAAGCGCAAAGATAAGGTGCACAAGATGAAGTTGCAGAAAGATATTAATAAGTTCAGGGATGATCTTAGAGATCCTAGGGCACTGATCAAAGATGTTCCACATGCAAGCACTTCAATAAGTGGAAATGTAGTTGCTTCTGAAGTGTTACCAGCTGCTATGGGTCCTATACTTATTGAAGAAAATTGGGTCTGTTGCGATAGTTGTCAGAAGTGGCGATTGTTACCGTCTGGCACAAAGCCTGAGCAACTTCCTGAGAAGTGGCTGTGTAGTATGCTGAACTGGTTGTAAGTTTGTTATTTTGGCTTAGATAGGGACATGAAATACAATTTAATCTGCCTCTGGATATAGATAATGCTTAGAGAAAAGATTATAACATTTTTCTTTTTCAATTGTGTGTACTGTATATCTATAGAACTGAACTTAATTCCACCTAACCTAAATCCTTACCTAATGGGTTTGCCCAAAAAAATGTCATTTTGTCCAATTTGTGTCTTGGCCTAATGGAAAGATTAAACCTTTGGTGTTTGATTCATTTCAGTTGAAGGCCACTAAATTGGTCAAGCAGGGTTCCCTGATTTTGATTAGCACAGAAGAGTGAGCAAAAAGAGAAAGATAAATAAATAAACTCATTTGAAATTTTCTCTTTGAAATTAAAGTTTGTGTGGCAGACATTCATTGATCCATATTGCACATACAGAGATCTGAGTGCTGATTTTTATGCTTTTGTAAATGTGATATAGGCCTGGAATGAACCGGTGTGATATCAGTGAAGAAGAGACGACAAAAGCTCTCAATGCATTGTATCAGCTTCCTCTTGCTGTGGGTCAAAATAATCTGCAAAGTCATGGTAACGGAACTGCGTCAGGAGTGCATATCCAACATGTTGACCAGAACCAACAGAGTGTTGATTCCCGTGCTGCGTCTTCACAAGGAATGAAGCAGCATGGTTTGAAGGAAATAAAAAAGGCCGGAAGCAACAGTGGTGTCGTCCAGTCATCAAACTCTACAAAGAAACAATTGCAGGAGTCTCTGAAAAGCAGAAACTTAAATGATATGAACCAATCTCCTGCAGAAGCAAATCTAACAAGCAAAATTAGTTTTCATACTTTGAGCAAGTCTCATAACTTGCTTGCAGAACAGAAAGAGAATCATATTGCTGGAGGTATTTATTTGTTTTAGAGCTGACATTTCATGTACCTGTAAGGTTTTTTGTTTTATAATATGTGTTTGTTTTGTAATGTTCATTAGTAGGTGACACCAAGCAAGTAAAGATGAAAAACAAGAGGGAGGCTGATCATTATGGATATGGGACTTTGAAGAAAACTAAGACAGAAGATGCATCCCATGTTGATAAGCATCCCAATTATGATATGGACCTTGAGAGAATGGGTCTCAATTCAAAAAGTGATTTTTTAACTAAGGAAAGCGGAAAAGACTTGCTAAAATCAAATGAGCACTCCACTTTTGGGGAAGTGAAATGTGATACAAAGGAAAGACTGCTAGTTTCTGTGAAACAGCTGGGGGATCATGCTCAGATTTCATCCGATGGTGGTTCCTTGGATATGAAAGCAAGTGACAAAAAGAATATTTCTATGAAAAAAAGGAAATTGAAGGAGTGGCAGGACAATCAGAATGGCCTTGACAGCAATTTGAATGCTGAGGAAATTAGTGACGGTGAATTAAAGAAGGAAAAGAAATCCAGGGTTTTGAAGTGTGGGGCTTCCAGTATTAACAACAGCAATGATAAATTAGACAAAAAACAGGCGATGGCTCGCAATTTTTTCCCAGCGGGTCAAGATCAACCAATTGATGGTTTGAAAGCTGTAAGCGATCAGAAACCCCGGAAACATAGAAGAAAATTTACATCTCAACAAACTTTGGATGGTGTAGATTCATTGAGAATGGATCTTGGACCTGGACAGCTTTCAATGACAGCCACTTCAAGCTCTTCTAAGGTTTCAGGTTCTCTTAAAACTAGAGCAATCTTTGATGACGTGAAAGCCTCACCAGTAGGATCAGTTTCCTCCTCTCCTTTGAGGACCTCATTTTCAGAAAAGCTTGGTTCAACCAGAGGAAACATTCTAGGAAAAGATGATGCCACAAATGGTGGTCTTCCCGTGGTTGATGAACAAAGGAGATGCTGGGATAGGGAAGGTAATGATCAAATTAATCAATGTGGGACAGCAAAGAAGGAGAAAGTCTCTGGTGGCCCTCATCCTGAACCTCTTAAATTTTGTCCATTAGATTACCAGGATGGAGACGTGAATCACAAAATTGGTCAAGTTAAATGCTCTGATTTGCTTAATGGTGGTGCTGAAGCCATAGAGAATCGTGAGTGCTCTGGTGAACTGCTTGCTCCAAAAAATTGCCATGATGAGGATAAAGCAGACCAGAAACACCATGAGAATGTGTTGTTTCCACAAAAATTTGGTAAAGGTTCATCTTTACAGTTGAAGGACAATGACAGAAGTTCCACATCTGATTTTGATATAGATGAGATGAAGTTTTCTGAACCAGTGAATGAACATGGTGATTTTTCAAAGAAGAGCACAAGGTGTGAGTCAGAGATTGACCCAAGATCTCATGCACCCTTGCCTAAAAGAATGAATAATGTTAAACACAGTATTCCTGATAAGCCCAGCAGTAAGTCAAGTAAGGATGAGAAGGTTAAGGATAGCTCTATAGGACAATGCTCAAAAGACAGCAGAATGGATAATCCATTAAAACTACAAAAGCGTGATAATTCTGATGCACAATTGAGTGCTTTACGCAGCACGAAGCGGAATGCTGCCTCACAGGAGAACCTGATAAAGGATTTTGACAGTCAAACTAAAGGGAGGCCATTGCAAAAAGAGTCGAGAGGAGGAACTCCAAAATTGGCTACACATATAGAATGGGAAGCTAAACATGACAGTCATAGTCACCAATCAGCATCAGGCTCCCTGCAGGAAGGAGGGCTTCGGGTTCATGCCTCTAGCAATGGTGATGTGTCAAAGGCATCCGGACACCCTGGAAATAGCGGGACCAAGAACAGAGCTGATCATAGTTTGGGTCATCGTGTGCTTGATATTAGGGGGGCCAGAGATTTTAATACTCATAGTCCTGGGAGAACAAATTCCTCCAGCCAAACTGCTAATAATGCTCTAAAAGAAGCCAAAGATCTGAGAGATTATGCAGATCGTCTTAAGGTGTCATTTGAAAGTTTTTAATTTCATTTATAAGATTCGTATGACTTTGTGCCAGCGGGTGGAAAAATCTTGCATGTTCTTGTTGTAACTTTTAATGTGGTTTTATGATTCTTAGGCCTCTGGGTTTGTTTTTGAAAGTAATGAAATAAACTTCCAAGCTGCTCTGAAGTTTTTTCAAGGAGCTTCTCTTCTGGAAACTTGCAATGATACTGGCAGAGGAGGGGAGATGTCCCAAATGCAAGTATACAGTACCACAGCTAAACTTTGCGAGTCAGTAAATATTTCGAACTTTATTGTTGTTTTTAGGGAGCTGTTATGTTTATTTTGTAGGATATTGAGAGTACATTTGGCATTATTATGACCTTGGAAATATATTTATTAATCTCTCCCTTCGCCATCTTTATTGCTCTCCCAAATTGGTGATGAAAAAAAGTACCCCAATTATGGACGAGTTTAAGTTGAGCAAACTAACCTCTTTAATTTGCAGATGCTGTGCCTTGGAATATGAAAGACGGCATGAAATGGTTGCTGCTGCTTTGGCTTATAAATGCATGGAAGTCGCTTATTGGAGGGTTGTCTGCTGTAAAAATTCTAGCTTAAGCCGAGATCGATATGAGTTGCAAGCATGCTTACAAACTTTTTCCCAAGGTAACACAAAGCTATGATTTATGTATATGTATATTCAGGTTTATCTCTTATTTTATGATTGGTGTTAGGGTAATATTTTATAGCTTTTACTTAAGAATTGAAATAAGTGGAGCTGAAAGCCATAGTTCTTATTTTCTTAGTGTGTTTAATCCTTCTTAGTTATATTTCTCAAAAATTTTCTTAATACATCCACATAATCTGGAAAGCAAACTGTAAATCCATTGGCATGGTCTTCTGTTTTCTTTTTGGGTTAGTATTTCCATTGGAAGTATGCCTCTGCCAGTTCACTCCTTAGTCCTTGCCGAATTTTCAATCAGACTTGGGCTGGCACGCAGTCAATTCTTTTAGTTATGAAAATATCTAGTAAGGTTGGGGAAAGTAAACTTCAAATATTATTTGAAATTTACCCGTTTGCTATCATATACGTCTTTTAGGCAAGTTAACTTGATAATCCTTCATTTCTCTTATGAGATAATTTTCTTTGATGAGTGCTCGCACTGTAACACACCATGCTAAAAATTTGCTTTCTGTGACAATGCTTTCTTGAATTATCATTCAGGTGAATCACCATCATCTTCTGCATCAGATATCGATAACTTAAATAATCAAGCAACAGTTGACAAGGCTACTATATCCAAGGGTACAGTTTCTCATATTGCTGGAAACCCTGTCATTGTTGCAAGAAACCACTCAAATTTTCTTCGGCTGCTTGATTTTGTAAGTTCATTCATTCTGGCATGCAGTCTACCCTTTTACTTGATTAATTTTGGTGGTTTGGATAGTCTTTGTAACTGTTCTCATTCATGCATAATTGTTTAGAACATCTGATTACATGTACCATTAAAAAAAAAACATTTATAAATAGTCACCCAGCGACTTAAAATATATTTATGACTTATGAGATATCGTAAGTTGGGGTTTATGTTTTCTTTGCAAATAATAGCTCTGTCTAGTAAATTAAGGGGTGGTAATAGCTCTGTCTAGCTTTGCCGAGGTTTTTAATGCTTATGCCTTGCATTCCTTGTGCCAAATGATCTAGTCTGCGATTTGATGGTTATGGACTTGGTACTGGTAGGTTTATTTTGAACTTTGATTCCCATTAATATGGGTCATTAAACCATTTAATCAATAATCATCTACCTAGCCCTGGAGGTGTAAGCCATTGTAGGCTAGATGGGCATAGCTTACTTGGTAGTACTGAAGCGTGAAATTATTAGTATTGGCTTTTCTTGCAGACACAGGATGTAAATTTTGCAGTGGAGGCTTCGAGAAAATCACAGAATGCATATTCAGCTGCTAATATAGCTTTGGAAGAGGCACAAAATAGAGACTGCATTATATCTGTTAAGAAGGTCATTGATTTCAGCTTTCAAGATGTAGAGGAGCTTATGCGCCTGGTTCAGCATGCAATGGAGGCTATAACCCATGCAGGTTTGGTTGGGGCTAGAGAATAGAGATTGAGTCAACTATGTATATTCTGTGCCTTTTCTGGTTTATTTTCCACAATGGATGGCATGGCATTAAGGAAAAGAAAGGAGAAAGAGCTGCACGCTTAGGGATGCAATTGGACAAACCTGCAAAGATGCAGGTTACCAACAACTCATACCCCTCTGTACATGTGTACAAAGTGAGATTGATTTTGCAGATTTTGTAATGTATTTTTTGAATATTCAACTTGTTTTTGGCATGGATTAAGGCAAAGCACGCATACCCTCAAGGTTTTGGGTTGGGAAAAGAGGGATAAGATCCTTGTTTGGCAATACTATTTGGAGGATTTGTAACAAATCAGTTCTATGTTTTTTTTTTTGGCTCAATTCATTAGGAGCCTGAGGAATGAAAATATTTATAAAGAGCGAAAATCATTAGGCAACCATTTTGAGGAGGTTGAATACTGATACAATGATGACTGATCAATTTTTATCAAAAGCATACCATGTTTTACCATTTATGTAAACATTAATGGAATAGAAATGAAATTCTTTGGAAGGTTATATTGTCTTTCTAGAGTTGTCAAGCTTGAGATTTTGCTTTAACTAATTGAGCCAGCATTGCCTCTGTTTAACTGAATCCACAGGTTGGTAATACATCCTGTTAATGTTTTAGCATTATCAGAAAAGCTCCTTTTTCCTGTTATTTGCTCTTGAAGGTACAATGTGATTAATATTAATTGCTTTGTAGGTTATGCTCTTAGAGATTCCTTGTGATTCAGTTGATGTTTTGGTATTTGTTATTCTCATCAAGTGTTACAAGAAGGAATAAAGGATTCTGACTCTCTATGAGATATTTGGTTGCTAATCAGTTAAACTCCTTCATCAAGGTATGCAAAGGATATATCTAAGCTTTTGCCTTTTTTCCTCTCACGGTAAAGTTCAGTTCATATTTGTGAACTTTGTGTTCTGCAATATTGACAGCTTGGGAATGGGGGTATCAATACATTGTACTTGGTCAGACACCTCTGATGCTTGGATTACAGCGCATACAGTCTATTGTAGTTCATTCTATCAGCTATTTATGCATAGAGATTTGTAAGTAAAACAATGTACTTTCACTCATTTTGCTGTTAGATGGGGCCTCTCTCAGGATAGAACGTGATATTTATTTCCAATTAGGGCAAAAAGCACACATGTACAGCTGAAAATTACTGTGAAACGTTGATTTTTAACAGCTCCAAATAAATTTAGATTGTGACTGGATTAGCAGTGCTGATAAGCTATTTGCCCTAGTGTCAAGCCTACTTCTACAAGGATGACAATTCAGTTATTATTTTGCAGCAATAAACATCGCATATTGACGTGCTAAAACAATTAAATTTCGCTATATCATTCTTCTCATGGTAGTCATTGACATTTGTACCCCTTACACTTTTAGAGGGATTGTATATTCAGGTAAATGTCAATTAAATGCAGTCTTTTATCTTCTCAGTATAATGTTTGCTTGGTAAGTTGCTTTTGCAGCATTATTTATACTCAATACAGGTTTGACCTGTTCATGGGAGAAATATCATTTTGATGCTTTTTCTAAATTTGAATGAAAAAGCAAGACCGTTCACCCTTTACAGATCCCTAAACCTACTCTAGAGAGTAGGTGAAACTACATTACTAACTGAAGCCTGAGTTTGAATTCAATCTTGTTGTAACTCACCTCACAAGGAACAGCCTGTATATGAAATTGGTACATACTGCTAGCCTTGTCAGAAACAGCAAGTTTGGAGGTGATCTGTCTTTCTTAATTGTTATTGATGTAGGTATGAATAACCAGTCTTCGAATGAGTTTGAACTTCCTCTCATATTGAATAACCTGGTCTTCGAATGTGTGAACTTAGTTTTGAGTTAGTTTGTATTGCACAAAATTTGTGGGTTATTTTAACTTTCTCATTAGTTGCATCAACTTTAGAAATTTTTTTAGGTTGTTTGCTAATTTTGATATTATTTTCTGGTGTATTATAATGTAGCAGCTATAAATTTGGATTATCAGAACATGCTTTGGTTGGTGCTTGCTGGAAAATGATTGACAAGAATATTGAGGATTTGCAAAGGTGAGTAAATATAAGAAATAATCAATAGTGGTGGAAGCTGCTCGATTTTATTTATTTAATTGTAAATCTTGTAAGATTTATGCATATTGTTAAGGGAAGAAAATAATGTTATTGTATCAATTAGTAGGAAAAGGAAATGTCTAATTGACAGGCTCAGCAAAGCTCCGTTTACTTAAATTTTCAGATGACAGAAGTTAAATCTGTGGCTGGAGTTTTTATATGATTTCTTGGGTATTTTGCCAATTAGAGACTAACGCGCACATATAGGAATTGGAAATACCAAACGGACTTAATTCTTTTATAGCAAATTAAATTGCCAGCAATGGCATGTTAGCCATCCTGAAGTTACATTTATCAAAACCCAAAATATTAGCACATTATGATATGGATTTTCTTTTGAACATTATTGACAACTGTAATAGATGTAAAATACATGACAAAGGAGGGACATTGATCAATGATATATAATTATAGCCCTAAAGAGAAGGTTTTCATTATGTATTGACACCTCATCAATTTTATAATTAATTTGAAATTAATTAATATCAATTTAGTTTAATTAATAAGAAGTTCAATCAATTAATTCATAAATCATTTTTGAAAAAAGAAGATATAGATTAATAATGTTTGATAATAACTTATAAACGCAATCGACTTTAATTATTCAATATATCTATTTTTTGATATAATTATATATTTGATAATTTTAAAAAATATATACGAGTTCAATAAAAAAAAAAAAACAACCCATATAATAAATTTTTAATAGTAATAAACGATAGTAAATTTTTTTAGTTAACTTTGAAAGAAAATACATGTATTTCTATCTTATAATTATTTAATTTATAACACATTGAATAATATTATGACATTAATAATTATAAACATAAAATATGATATTTCTTCCATTTTATAATAACTGTTCTAATTTTAAAAAAGAAATTTTTTTATATATTTATTTTAATTTTTCTAATTTATTTATTATTTTAATTTCCATCAATCTTCTTAATTTTCTCAATTTTTATAATTCTTAATTAATTTTTATATTTTTAATATATTTTTTAATTTAAATATTATTATAATATTAAGATAAAATATAATTTAAATTAAAAAATAATATAACTAAATTGATATATATCAAAAAAATAAAATAAAAATTAAGATGTTTATTGAAAGGCGGATAAAATAATAATTTAATATAATAATTTCATGATATAAGGATCAACAAATTCATTTATGTGTCTGTATATTTACTACGGAGTCAATTTATCAAATAGATGGTAGGCAACAAATATTAATGGCTCCTCATCCCTCATTCATCGAAACGACACCAAATATCTGCAATTTTTAGCAACCTTCGTTTTCAATGTCAAACTAAAAATTAATTGGCGGCCTCTTCAAACGCCATATTCATCGTTTTGAACAAGCTTCATTTTAAGCCATCGATTGGACAAAGAGTGACGGAGGAGTTTTGCAAAGAGAGTGATGGCGTTGTTGAAATTTTAAACACGCGCTCTCTGAATTTCTAGCCGGTCTGCGTTTTTCTCATAAAAAGACATTTTTTTTTTATGTCAGCTTCACCATGTAATCACTAGTCTGCCACAAAACTAACTAAAAGACCCACGTCAGCAAATGAAAATGGCTCTTCTATGTGCCACGTCATAATGTTCTCCATGTAAGTAAGTGCCATATCATAATAATTGTGCCACATTAGCAAGCTGTAGGCACACGTGGCTCCTTTTGTTGGTCATCAGATGTTGCATCAGTGGCCATGCTAACAAATGAATAGGTGGCTCAATAGCCATGTCATAATAATTTTTGACACATCAACACTTTGTACCTTATCAGCAACGTCAATGACATGTACCGCAACAAGTGGCTGAATATGCCACTTCACCAAGAAGTCATATCATTAGATGCTGTCAGCTATAGTCATATATGTAAAAGTACACGTGGTAAACACACCACGTCATTAATTGATAGAACACGTCATTACGTTAATTGGATCATTTGTTCCGCATCAGTGGATGACATAATTTTATTATAATCTGATCACCTATATCCAGAAACGTGACATTTTAGCCATGTCATTAGATATTGCGTCAACGAATTGTCTATAAAAACAGAGACACATATATGTTGTCCATGTGGACAGCCAAGTGAAAACATTATGAATACATCAGCAAATAATGCCATGTCGTTAAGGGACACATAGCACTTGATTGAATGCACATGCTATGTAAGCCCAAATACATGACGGCAGGCCGCGATATTTTCCGTTCGCCGCTAATTTTGGACTTCCGATACAAATCCAGTCGAAATCTTTGTAACCAAAAAAAACAAAGATTTTTCTCTGGCAACAATTGTGTTTGGCAAATTAGCCGAATCTTCAAAATTGTTGCAGAGCATGCAACGCAAGAAACCATTTTGAGATGATTGATTGGAATGGTAAACTAATGCTAAGATTATAAATCCGACTTGGAATGGTGTAATCGATATAATTAATTTTGATAAACAATCAAGAAAAATAATATGTGTTTTTGCATTGGGTTGAAGAATTATTATTCAGGGACACAGGTTCTTCTTGTTCTCAATATTTGTTATATGCCTATGCCAAACAACCATATTTAATTTATAAAATAAAACTTTGAGGTCCTCTTATCTGAAATCTTTAACCTCATCATGATCTACTACATAAGAAAATTACTTTTGACAATTATAAAAAATTCCCATTACACATTCTTTTTGTATCAAGAATCTGAATGACTAGAAAATAAAATCATTGGTTGCTCAAGTTCTATAAACTGTATTTGACTTTAAAATCAAGTTTTAGAATGATCATCAAAACTAAAGTTTTCTTAAATGTTTACTTCCAAAAGTATACTCATTGCAAGTGTGATCCTCACCAAAAATCCCTGCAAGAGCAAGATCCATTCTTAAAAAGATGAAATCTATTAACATCTCTTACTACAAAATCTCTCTCTACTCCTTGCACGTTCTCACTATAATTGTTATTCCTTTAGGTATGCTTATCAACCCAAATACCAAGGTCAATCCCTCGCTGTGCAGACCCACAATTTCCTCTTTGGCCTTTGTTTGAAGTCAACAAAAACTAATCCCATGCTTCCTCCCGCATAACCCCTCTCCTTCGTTCTCCTCTCCAAATCCTTCAGCAAACTTTGGACTTCATTCCCTTCTTCACATGATAGATCTCCAGCATAGAGCATAAAAGTTGAATTCTTGATCTCCACCCTGCTGCACCCAGGTTCCTTGTAAACTCCAATTCGCTTCATTTCAGACTGAAGACTATAAGCATTCTCCCATTCCCTAGCCAATGTACAAGTATTTGATAAAGTGACATATGCCCCTGCTACTTGCTGATTATATTCAATTAGCCACTTACTAGCTTCAACAACTATATCTACTCGTCCATGAAGCCTACTAGCAGACAAAAGTGTGCCCCATAAGAAAGCGCCTTTCAGGGTTCACTCTAATGGATTTTGCTAACAGGAAAGCCTCATCCAGATGCCCAATTCGACTGGGCATGTCAACAACACAAATATAGTGCTTTGAATCAGGCATTATCGCATATTTGCCATACACGGAATTCAGGCGTTCAAGAACTTCATCGACAAGACCTGAGAAGCTATAAGCATGCAACTTCCAGATAAAAGTGACATTATTTGGTTTTAGTCTTCTATCAATCATCTCTTCAAAGAGCTGGAGAGAGAGTTTTCCAAATCCATACTTCGCAGCACTTGCCATCATTGATGTATATAGAATAACAGAAGGATTTAGAACTCTCTTAAAAACCTTATCTGAATAACTAAAACACCCACATTTTGCGTATATGTCCAGGAGTGTGCTGGCAACCACGTCATTTAAATCATAGGCACTGCGAATAATTGCCCCATCTGTAACTTTCCCTGACACCAGCTTCCCCAAACTTGCACAAGCATTTATCACACTAGCCAACATAAAATGGTTAGGACATTCTTTCATTGAACTACTAAATTCTCTAAAAACTTGAAGTGCTTCATGTCCTCTTGCATTATGTGCAAATGCAGAGATCATTGAAGTCCTAAGAGACAATATTCCTATGCTTCATCATATCAAAAGGGTTAATTATTATTTAATTTTTAAAATTTATCGAAATTAATGAAGTGATCCTTGCATTTTGAGAAACTTTAGCCCTTGTATTTTGATTCCGTCATACGAATTGATCAATCTGTCTATTTTTTTATAAATTTCGTTAAAAAAATTCAAAAAATATAAAGAAAAAGAAAATAACTTTTAATATCTAAAAAACTCTTTTTTTTTATTTTATTTTTACTATTAGGGGTATTATTCTAAAATAAAATTCATAATTTATCTCTCTCACTTTCTCTTTATATAAACTCATAATTATAAAAAATTTATATAAAAAATCGGGTTTAAAATTTTTTTATTAAATAATTGAAAGTTTTAAATTATTTATAATTTAGCTCTTAAAATTTGTTAGAATTAGTGAAGTGATTCGTATAAGTAAATAAAAGTTTGATCATTTTATAGATATTTAATGATAAAATTGGACGAAATTATCAATCCGTTTATAAAATCATAATACAAAGACTAAATAGTAAATTTTTCAAAATATATAGATAATTTTATTAATTTTGATAAATCTTAAGAACTAAATAGTAATTAACCATATAAAAAACTTGTCTATCATTGCATTTCCCATACATATCGGCCAATGAAGAACACACCACAAGATTACCATGAAACCCCAAAATCTCAACATGTGCATGAATTTTCTTGCCATTTACAAGGTCTGCAAGAATAACATTAATTACCGTTTCAAAAGTGGAATCATTTGGTATGACTGAATTCTCAGGCATTTTTTTATATATTCAGAGAGAAAATTTGGATTAATCTGTGTCAATATATGTCAATATAACCAGCCATAAGCAAAGTTTACGAGATCATATTGGTTCAGACATTTCATCCAAATTGGTCTTTTACAGTCTAACGTAGCAATTTATGAGATGATTGGAGGTGAAAGAGTCACGCAAAAGCCCAGATTTCAAAATATAGTTGTGTGTTGAGGTTGCAGAAATAAAATGGTTGCAATTGCAGAACTTTTCAATGAAATGGGCTTTGGTGTAATAATTTGACCGTTAATTTTTGCGGGAAAGGTGCAAGGTCGGGAATGGAAAAAGGCAATTTCTGTTCAACGGCTGCTTTATTTGTCAAGGACCCAATTTTAGGTTTAGAAGTCTTATTAAAAGATAGCCAAGGGCAATATGGTAATCTAAATCTTTATTTTCTATTTTGGACTTTTGTTTCAAATGGGATTATATTATGTTTGTCCACTTCAACGACCCAACTTTGGATTCAACTTTTGGGCTAAACATGGGTCTGCCTACGACTTGGGTTCCATAAGGCACCCATCCCTATCAAAAGCGTTGCTTTTATTATGGTATTTTTTTTTTCTTTTTAATTCATAATAATGAGACTAAATGTAATTAGGGCTACACAAATAGATAGTTCTTTTTTTTTTTTTATAAATTTTATTAAATTGATAAAAATATTTATAATTATTATAAATGAAATTATTTAGATATAACACCCATCAGATGAATCAAATTAGATTAAATTAAAATGTTTTTCTAAGGGCAAAATTTATGAGTTACAACAAAATAATACACAATGAATTGGTAACTTAAACAAATGAGTTGGTAACTTAAACAAATGAATTGGTAAATTAAATACATGAATGGGATTGAGAGTGACAGAGCATTACCAGCAAAAACGATGATGGAATAAATAAAAGAGGTAAGAAAAAGGGTGGTTTGTGTGGATAAACATGAACTAAAGACATTGCAGACAAATGTCAGTAGAGGGATTTCTATGTAATATTGGTCCACCCCTTTGTACCTTATTTTTCATTTTGTCAAACACAAGACTATTGCTATTTTTTCTTTTTTCAGTTTGTTGGTTCTTTGCCTTGCTTTGCTTTGGTTTTGTCCCAATAATATATATGAGAGGTGGCTAAGATTTTATATATATATATATACATCATAGCTCTTGAAAGGTAATATATATATATATATATATATATATATATATATGAAAAATATAATCAATTATTATTTTTTGAAACAAAAATTATTAGAAAATTTTTAAAAAATTTTAATCATAATTTTTTTATTCACCTGTTAATTTTGATCCCAATAAAATTTTATAATCCTGCCTCTAAATTTATTTAATTTGTATGTTGTTAATATCCGATGATTACCTTTCAACATATTTTAATTTAAATTGTAAATAAATTTTCTCCTCTAATCATAAAAAAATTGAAAAAATATATTAACGGAGTTTAGTATTGATTAATAGTAATAAATAATTTCAAAAATAAGAAATTCAATTATTGAAAACAACATTTTTTTTTGGTAAATTTTAATAATTGAAAACTTTAGATGGATGAAACTAGACATAAAAGATTTGAAGAGACCAAATATAAAATTAAACAAATTAAGTTCATGAGAAAAAATATATAAATATTTAATTTTAAGGTGTTATAAAATAAAAATATAGGTAAAAAAAATGATAATTTAAAAAATTTGGGAGTCGAGTAAAAATAATTTTTTACGAATTGGGGGACCATGCACCCTATATTGCCACATGTTTCTGCTCCTGCTATAGATGTTATTATCATTATTAGGATCATCCAATCTGGACTTTAAAACTGATCATCCAATAATGCTTCATCTGTTGCTTCAAAGACTCTGAGCATGCGCATTTTAGATTTGATTGCTCGACTACATATATTCTCCATTGCAAGATTAAATCCTAATGTTCCCTAAAAAAAAATTTTAAATCATGATGTTTATTGCTAATAAATAATTATATTAATATATTAGGGTTTGGTTTGAAGGAGGAAGATGAAAATGAAAGATGGTGTCAAGTTTAATAAAGAGAAAGAAATAGAAAAATTTACCATATGCTAGATAATTGTGAGATATTTTATGTGATGTATGAAGTGAATAAAAATAATATTATAAAATTATTAATATGGTGTGATGTAAAATTATTAGCGAGTTGAAAAGAGAAAAAATATTAAAATAAAATAAAAATTAAATTTATAAATTAAAATTTGAAAACAACGATCAACGTGTTAGTAATAAATTTAAAGATAACAAATGTAATTTAGCTGTTTTTTTTTTTTTTAAATATTCCATGCTGCTGTAATTTCAGATTTTCTTTAAGAAAAGTGAACATAATTTATGTAATTAAAATTTGAAGCCTATAAAATATGGGTATTGAAAATTTCAAATTTGAACCACCCCAGCCAAAGAGTTTAAGCACTGGTCCATTGGCAATTATGATTCTTAAGGGCAGTTTGGTATGAAAGATCCATAAAACACAAGAAGAAAGAAAGAAAGACATTTATGGGAAGGAGAGGACAGGGAAAAAAAAAAGTAGTAAGCAAAAACATGAAACTGGCACAATTTTAAGTATGGCCCCCCTACATGTACTATTAGTACTATTACCCCCTCACTATCTCTGTCCCAGGAGACAACCATATGCATCACCATCCACTATTATATCAAATTCCATTGCCTTATTTATTTATTTATTTTTGCATCCAAGTAGATTAGATTGGTTAAAAAATGAATGGTAAATGAAAGTTAATCTAATTTTGTTTTACTTTCTTTTAATGTAAATGTGAGTTAATAAAAGTTAAACATCCATTTTTCTTAACCATCAAATTGAAAGTTGCTGGGTGGTATGAAGAAATTTTAAATAATTTTAGATAATATTTGAATGGATGGAATTTAGATGAAAAATTTTGAAAAATTAATGATTTATGTCAAATTTTATTGCTTGGATAGTATAGATAGAGACATTCGCTGAATTTTTTTAGAATGGAGACACCATTCATATTTAGGAAAGAATATAAAAATTTAAGGAATGAACATTATAAATTAAAAATTAAAAAATTAATTTTTTAAAATAGAATAATTATTTTATTAATTTTAGTAAATTTTAGGGATAAAATAATAATTTATCTTAAAAATTTTAAAAATTAAAAGGTCAAAAAATAAAAAATAAAAGAATAGATGATTAATTAATATTTTATTAGAGATTAAAAAATTAATTTTTCAAAATAAAAAATTATTTTATTAATTTTATAAATCAAATAATAATTTTACATTAATAAGTTTCTAATACACTTTAACCCTCTTATACATTTTTATTGATTTATCTTTTTTTTAGTATCGGGGAGGAAAAATCAAATTTGAATTTAAGTGTATATATATTTATCATTAGAATATATTTCAATTTAAGTTTTTCAAAAATTAATCAAATTTATTAAATCAAAAACTGTGATTTTATTATTAGTACAACTCATATTGGTTTCAAACAAATAGTTAAATTAAATTTTTTTGTTTAATTATGATTTAAATATATAAAAAATCAACTAAAATTAAATCAATGATCTATTTTAATCTATTTGTACCTAATTTTAATTTTATAGAGATTTTTTAAAATTTTATTGTTTAATCAATTTTTTGACTTTTTATTTTTTAAGTTGATTATTATCACATAATATAAAATTTTTATTTATTTAAAATAGAATTGCTCTTATTTTAGTCTTTCATATACAAATTTAAAATATAATTTTATGTTATAAAAATATTTTAATTTACATAATATTTTGTTTAAATAATTTTATTTTATAATTCAAATCGACCAAATTAATTATCTAAAATGAAATTTAATAATATTAATTTGTATAATTTTTAGTTTTAATTAACTTGAATATGATTTAAATTATTAGAACTATTCACCCTAAATCCAACCATAAAGACCCCTTTATCAATCACTTTTATTAACTTTCATTTCATCATTTCTTAAAAAAAAAAAAAAAAAAAAAAAAGAAATCATTTCATCATTCTAAAACTCTCGTGCAAAGTCCTAAAGTTTTGTCTTTTCACTTGGACTCTATTTGAAAGAATCTAAATTGGACATTTAATATTTCGATTACAGATTTAAACTGAGAATAAAAATCAAAGTTACACTAACATTTCAAAATCTAGAAATTAAAAATGAAAAAGAATAATGGAAATATTTTTAATAATTAAGGTTTCGAATCAAAGTACTTAACCTTCATTTGCATGATTGATTATGATTCAAAAACAAATAAATAAAAAGACAGAAAAACGGAAAGAAAACAGAAGCAGCTCAGTATCAAACTCTTGCATACACTGATACAATCAATAAAAGTTGAGTTTCATTTTCGATAAGAAAATGCTTTAATGGTTAAAATGTGAGAGTTGAACAACAATACAAGTGAGGCCATACAAAGAAAAAGAGCATAAGATAGGAGTTGGTCCAATTTCTATTACAAGGTTCTTCATTAATTTTAAAAGATAGGAGTTGGTCTCTAGTCTTTATCTCAAGGGAATCTAGTCAGCTTTTTCTTCCCACTGAGCAGTGATTTATCTTTTTATTTCAAAGGCTAGAGGATAGGACAAAACCACATTTATTTACCTTAGTTTTGCCCATTATTGTTGGACCCGAACTTATCTTTTCTGAATTTTTTTATCTTATTTAATATTTTATCTATTATTTCATAAAATTTTTTTTATATATTATAATAATTTTTTTAAAATATTTTAACAATTAATATTTTTTTATAAATAATAATATATAAAAAATACATAAAATATAAAATAAAATACTAAATAAAATAAAAAATTCAGATTAAATCTGACTCGCTGTTTTTATTCATTTAGTCAATTTTTATTTTTTTAAAATTTTCAATAGTTAAAAAATATGCAGTTTTTAAAAACCATTCACAAATTCAAATTACATTTATTTTTTTGTCAAGAACTGTAAATGTACAAATTTTGAACATCTATCATTCATTTATAGGAAATCAATCTCCATTACTGATGAGCAATCTTCATAATTTATACAAAGTCCTTGCTCAGTATGGATTGAGTTTTCTTACAAATAGTTGAAGAACACATGGGAAAAAAGTCAAATAAAGTTAGATTCAATATAAAATTAGCTCATAATTACAGATCGCTTATATGAGACTTTTTAACATGATTTATAGCTATTTGAAAGAAGAAAAGTCACTACAAGCATCAAGAAATTTTACTGCCAAAGTACTGTGTATATTTGACTTTTTGGGGGGGCGGGGGTGTGGGGGGGGGTTACTTTGAAATTTTCTAAAGGAGTTATTATGAAGCATGTACTCGATCATTGGCATGGGCTAATATTAGCCCAATAGCTATATTGGATCCTTTTAGAAGCTTGCAACGAGACAAATTTTGTGCATTAAGTTACCTCACAATGGAAACTACTCTGTTTCTCCTTCTTATTTGTTTGATTATTTACCAAATCTTTTAAATCAGATTATACTTTTAGACTTCCTAGTTTTGCATATGTCAAAGCACTATAAAGATTACTTGTGTGAGTAAAATTTTATAAAGTGCATATGAGAAGTACATGCTATACCACAAACTGGATATTAAAAATGCACATACAGTATGCTTTCTCCTGCTATAAATACAGAGTTGTATAAGCTTGAAACTATCAAATAAGAGTAGCATTTCTTAGCTTTTTTCACTTCAAATTTGTGATCTCAAATTTTCTTGTCCTATGGCTCCTGTACCCAGTTCTCCAATCAAAGTTGGTCATATTGATGATGTTCAGGAACTGAGAAAGGCTAAACCAACAACAATCCCTCGAAGATTTGTTAGGGACATGACTGAAAGGCCAACATTAGCAACTGCTCTACCATCTTTGACTGACATTCCTACCATTGATTTCTCAAAGTTCGTGAATGACCCAATAGAAAGTTTGCAGCTTGCAAGAGCCTGTGAGGAGTGGGGATTTTTTCAGGTAAATAAAATTTATATTCCTTTTTGGAATTACTTCAAAGATGTTGATTTGCAAACTAATTGTGTATGTTTATTAATTTATTAGGTGATTAATCATGGAATTGATTTGAGTTTGCTTGAGAGCACAGAGGAGGTAGCTAAGGAATTTTTTATGCTACCTTTAGAAGAGAAGCAAAAGTACCCAATGGCACCAGGAACTGTTCAGGGATATGGACAAGCCTTTGTGTTCTCTGAAGATCAAAAACTGGACTGGTGTAACATGTTTGCTCTTGGGATTGAGCCCCAATATATAAGGAACCCAAAACTATGGCCACTAAAGCCACCCAAGTTCAGGTAATTCCTATACTTGGTACTATACTGTAGAGTTCTAAGGCTACAAATTTCTCAGCAGTACCGATGAGCTGTTCTCAATAGTATTGGAGTAATTTTCAAAGCTGCGAGGTTGCAAATTTGAAGCTCAATTGAAGCCTAATAAACCCAAATATTTTTTTTTAAAAAAAAAAAAAAATAGTTACCGTAATGTCACATGTTACTTTTGTAGTGAAACTGTGGAGGTTTATTCAAGAGAAGTGAGGAAGCTATGTCAGAATTTATTGAAGTATATAGCCACGACTCTTGGCTTGAAAGCAGAAATTTTTGAAGATATGTTTGGAGTAGCTGTGCAAGCTATAAGAATGAACTACTACCCACCATGTTCAAGACCAGACCTTGTTTTAGGCCTAAGTCCACATTCGGATGGAAGTGCCCTAACTGTGTTGCAGCAAGGAAAGGGCAGCTCAGTAGGACTCCAAATCCTTAAAGACAACAAGTGGGTGCCTGTTCAGCCCATTCCGAATGCATTAGTAATCAACATTGGTGACACTTTAGAAGTAAGACTCCTGAATTCTTTCTTCTTTTTGTTTTTTTTAGCAGTAAGTTGATTTTTATATATCGTATTAAGTCCACCTCCCCAGTTTGGTCAAAGGCAGGATATTTGTACCAGAATCTAGCTTTGATTAATAAGATGAAAAGTAAACTCACTTGTCAACAGAACCAATCTTAGGGTCCAGAATCCAGTATTTTGATTTGCTATGATACTTGTAGAATTGATGTACAAGTTACAATATCTAAATCTTCTGAATATACAGGTTCTAACAAATGGGAAATACAAGAGTGTGGAGCACAGAGCAGTAACTCATAAGGAAAATGACCGTCTCTCTATTGTCACTTTCTATGCTCCAAGCTATGAAATAGAACTTGGACCAATGCCAGAACTAGTGAATGATGACAACCCATGCAAGTATAGGAGATATACTCATGGAGAATACAATAAACACTATGTAACTAACAAGTTGCAAGGCAAGAAATCTCTGGAATTTGCAAAGATTAAAAGCAAGACATCTACTTAAAGAAGGACCCACTTGGTCCCTCTTCTTGGGGGCACTCAAATAGTTATTAGAATTTGTATGTACTGCTGTTGGTGTTTCAGTTCCTCATGTCTTCTGTGTAGAATATAAGTCCAAATTACAAGTTGGGATCAAAGTTGGACAGCACTATTCATGTGCTAACTCATATTTGTATTGTCTTACTAATGAATTGAAGCCTTTGTGGGTTATTGTGGTTTCAAGCATTTCTTGTCAAATATGTGTTTATGAGTACTTCGTTGAATAAGAAACTATTAAGTATAATAGAAAACAAGAATCAGAACAGAAGAAAATGCTACGTTCACTGTTTCTTTTGTATCAGAAGCTTGCAATCATGTGGGGGTACTAAAAACACCACCACTCCATATTTCTGAAAGAATGAAACAGAAAATGGGACAAAATCTTTGGTCTTCCGTTGTTTGAGGGAAAAGAGAGCTTTTTTTTCTTAGTGGCAAGAGAAAGGAGAGCCCACATAATTGTAAGTTGTTCATATTATTGGCGTAAAGGAAGCACTAGGAAGCAACTTGTGATTCAAAGCTGAAATGACATTTTTTAGGTGCTAACAACCTAAGCAAAGCACAAAATAAAATAACTAAAATAATTTTTTTCCAATGACTTCATTAGCAAAATAAAATGATGATGCAATCACCAAATTAGAATGTTTTGACAATAAATCATTCACTTCATTTAAATAAAAGAAGAAAAAACAGACCATTTTAGAAGTTAATTATGTACTGGTTTGAGCTAAATCAACAAGAATAACAATCATAGAAATGATGATGCAATCAACTTTGTAGGAAAGAAAAAAAAATACCCTATAATCATATAATTAGATGAAATAAGTTGGAATGATGATAGAATCAGCTAGTGCAAAGCTTAAAAGAAATTAATTATTCGCCCTAAGCCCATTTTAAAAAAGACCTTTTAGAAGTGAATCATGTAATATGTTGAATTGAATTCAATCAATAAGAATAACTGGAAAAAGAAGAATAATGCAATCAACTTAGTGGCCCAAAAAATAAAAAAAAATGAAGAAAATAAAAATATTTCCCTCCCCACAATAACAAGTGATACAGTCAGGAATAGAAGAAGATGGAATGAGAATGATTATCTCCACTTCCCATCAATCCCCCAACCCATGGGACAAATGAATCAGCAATTTTAGTGCTCATATTAACAATTTTGAAGCTAGAAAAGGCATATTTCAATATATTATGATATAGTTAAGATCATAGCTTCAACTTAACTTGTATGTTTCTTATTTTAATTATCAACATCCTAGTTTTACAAATCTAGCAAGAATTTAGAGACTAGTAATAGATTCCAAAGAACTTGTAGTTCTACATATTTTGATATTTAAACCATCAGAGCAAACAATAACTAAGACTTTTCTTCGGTTAAAGAACCTTCAGATCAGATTTCATGACACTCAAGTCATATGCATACACATTTTGAGACAAGAATTGAAGATAAACTGTAGTAACGCAAATTTTTTTTTTTACCTGAGATATTATACGCATCAGAGTTATGAAGCTGGAGATGGATATCAAAGTCAAAATAGACAAAATAAATATTTAGGGATGATAAAATGCACTAATTCAATGAAAAATTTACATTAATACTCTTCAGTCAAAGTAGAAAATTCCCATTTTAACTAGAGTGGAGTAAAGCCAAAGAAGTCGCAATTTTTTAATAGGTACAATGTGAGAATAAAAATTATATATCCCATCATATAATTCATTCAAAATTCGTAGCGTTATCCCTAAAAATACTACAAATATAAATTCAAACTAAAACCACTCAGACTCAATTTTAGTCTTACCAATAAATCAAGGCCACAGCCTTGTTGACGTAATAACACGACTTGGACCTTTTAATAATGAATCTGACAATCCCACTACCAAAAATATAAACAAATTTTAGTGTAGAGTGTTTTTCTACAAAGCTACAGGCATTGATGATTACTACAAAGCTACCTGCCCCCTTCCAAGTTTCAACATTTGGTTTTCAAGTGGGGAGAGAGTGAGCTAAGCAAATGGGCCCCCGATTCCAAATCCAAGCTTGAGAAACTTTTACAAGTTGCAAGCTAAATTGATTTTAATAACAATTAAAATTTGAACAATAAAGAATGCGAGTAATAGAGGCGACAATGACAAATTCATGGATGCAAAGCAAAGCAAAGCAATTGTTTGTGTTTGCTTCGGATTTGGGAATGCTAGGAGAGCCGTTAATTATGCTTTATTCATTTCAATTTTGCTCCACATTGCACATTTTGAAAGATTGGTTGATTTAATATACGCACATTCATTGAATGATGAATCTCATTCTAACAATTCATTTGTGCTTCACACCTGTATTTGTATTTTCTATTCTACTTTACATAATGCAAAAGGAAAAATTAAAATATCTATCTTTGTTTTCTATAAAAAAATTTCATCTCCAACTTTTGAATTCAATCGAAGCAGAGTCCAAAGGATTTTTTTTTCTACATCATTGTAAGAAAAATTAAAACTGGGTCTATTATCGAGCTTAAACTAAATGAATAACACTACCTGCTAAAATAAAGTACTGGGACATGATTTGTTTTGACAGTTGAAATCCAAATAAAAAGATGAAAAGCTACTCGTAGCTAATCTTCACTTCATCCAAAGCATCCGTAATTATTTGCAAATAGATTTCCAAATAGATAGGAGTTGCATCCTAAAATAGCTCAAAAAGCAAATTTGCAAACTTTTATGCTTTGAATATATAAACTACTTGAAAGCTTAATTTCACCCATAATAATTCAGGTAAAAACATTCAATTTTAATCATATTATTCTTACTACTAGATTTTGATAGAAATTTTATCAAATGTAGAAATCACCCAATTTTATTTGACATTAACAAAGTTAAATATTATTAAATTTTAGCAAGATTTTAAATTTGCGAAAATTTAATAAAACTCCTAAAATGATAAATAAATCAAATGATTTTATTATCCTTACCACAAAAGATAGGGAAATTTTTGGACGATTTGAACAACAAATTGTGTTATTTATGTAATCTAAAACTGTATCATAACCTTACGTTGGTGGTTTTTACATGATCTCTCATGCGGCTTTACATTATCTTATTCAACCACAACAATAAGGTGATTTTTATATTAACAAAAAAAAAAAAAAAGATAATATTAGTGATCTACGGGTAAAATAAAACCCTACTATAGCTCTCTACCGAACACCACATAATCTGCTTACTCCAAGCATTAATACACCAATGCCACATTTCACAGAAGGAATTTTTTACGTATAGAACTGCAATGCTCGCCCAGAGAGGACAAATCAAGTGGGAACCACACTAATTAACAACAGTTCTCTAATGAACACAAGGGAGCTATGAAAAACATAAAAAAAAAAATAATACGATTTTATCTCACTAATCAACAATAATAATGATAGTATTGACTAATGATGCCAATGTCATCAATGATTAATGACAAAATCCTCTTGCACCTAAGTTCCCACAATTGGACAGGAGTAGGAAAAATTGCATGATGGCAGTGATATGTGATAGTGCTGTGAGATTTTCAGCCAGAGTTAATATATATATATAGGAATGCCTGGCTGGAAATCAAACCACTCATTATTAACACTTATAATACAGTATTCCACACAGAAACACAAGCAAAAATTATTCAACGGTTGAACCATGTTACATAACTTTTACCATATTTATGACAAATAAACTTTCAGTAAAGTTACTTTTTCCTTCATTAAGAAATCGGAGGTTCGCTTTAAAATTAGACTAACTTTAAATATGAACAAAAAAGTTCGTTGATTATGATCACCATGAAATGCCATAATTTCTAATGCTCGACAGCATCTCTAAAAGCCAGTATTAGCTAAAAGAAAAAATCATAATACTAGAGAACCCGTCCATCACGTTAAACAAAAGAAACTCGTTATCCTGGTTGAAAAGAATATACACTAATACATAACATGCATATGAGCAATGATGTTCACATTCAAGACCAAACCATTCACCTGATAGTTATTTAAACCGGCAATCAAAACATAACGCAAATAAAATCAAAATACATTTGCTCTTCTTCCAGTGGGGAAGTAAAGAAAAAATAATTAACGAACATGCACCAGGTAATGTGATGGACTTGAAGTAAGAAGACGACGAGATACAGGATGGTCCTATCGGTGCTTTGGACCTCATTATGGAATCAATTACAATTCTCCAGCATGGGTGCACAATCTTTATAGAAGTTGTTCATACCTGACTCTCAAGGCAAAATGTACAAGCAGCCTCAGCTTCTGCTTCTAAGAATCACCAAAAGTGGCACGCAATTAATGACGTTCATATATATTCTCGTGTTTCTTCAATCGTGCAGTCTCTTTTGGTGCAAATTGCAGCAGCCAGTCACTTCATTATTCATGGAGAACCAACCATGCCACCTTATGCCAAGTATCTGAACAAATTAGGATTATCTTTGTCCCTTTCAAGATAGTCTCTTGTAATCAGATCTTCAATCCGCTTTTTAATTGCCTTGAAATCAGGCTGAAAAATCCATAATCCAATTAAAATTTGCCAAGTTGGAATAAAGGAAAGAAATGAAATATGGATAATCAAAAAGAGTAATAAAATGCCATCTGAACCTTGAACATGCGGCCCAACTGTTCAACACACTCCATAACCAGCTGTTGGTGACCCAAAACTTTCCGACTCTTCATGATGCGCACAATTGAGGCATCAATAGCATACCGTCTGTCTTTGTCAACATCTTCAATTACTTTCTTCTTCTCATCAACAGGAGGTAGAGGAATCTGCAAGTTGAACAAAGCAAATACACTCTCTCTCATATAATACACAACTGGTAGTTTTGAACAAGATATTTCTAGAAGCCTTCAGTACCTTTATCCTCCTCATCTTGTCAGTGAACTTGGAGTTGAATTCAAAATAATCTGTGGGAGAGATTGATTTTGTATTTGGCTCTTTGTTTAGAATCTTATACTTTGCACACGACAAAGAATGGAGCAATCTAACAACATCATCATCAGTCAAGTTTAATTGAGTCATGATCTCTGAATAACTCAATCTATCTGAAGAGTTGAAAAGCAATAATGCAGAAGCCTATTTGAAAAGAGGGGGGGGAGGAAGAAGGAAATCAATCAGTATTCAATACAAAATAAATTCAGCGAGAACATGTCCTCTAACCAGACTGAATAAACTGACAAATATAAGATACTAACTTCATTAATACATTACCTGATAGGTTGTCACAATCAGCTCCATGGTTTTTGGTTCAAATTTTCCTATAAGGTTACAAGTACCCAGAGAGTATATCCAAGTTAGTTTTCTGTGCTTTGTTTTTGTTTGATAAAATTCCCTAAAAACTTCAACACATTTGACCTAGAGCAACAACAGAGAAGAAGAGATATTAGTGGCTCTACCAACAGACTAACAATCTGACCAGAACAAAATGAAATAAGAATACCATCTCTGCTGGAAGGTTCAAATCAAAGGACTTGTAACTTGGCCAGAAGCCTGTTGTCAAAACGGTAACTGTCAAGTCAATCCCTGGATTTGCATTAGGATTATTGCTTAGATATTCCTCAAAACTGGTTTGGTTTTCTCTTGCTAATGTCAAATCCGTAACCTAGAAGACAAAATTGATTATGACAAAAATTTCAGTCAATATCACAATATTATGCATGTACAGTTGTAAATTATTGATCTGCAAAGGATGATAGAAGGCAACTGACCATCCCCTCCATCTTTGAGGTGAACTGACCACCACATTGCTGCTTCAGCTTTGTCAAAATGCTTCTCTCATGGTCATCATTAGCACTCTTATCAAAAAGAAGACGCCGAGCAAGCTTTTTCCTTTTAGCGACCAGGCAACAAAAGAATCATATATCAGTTGAAAACTCTCTCTTCATAAGCATCCACGTAGAACATCTATTCATGAGGAAAAAGCATGTCTTACCTATAAAATTCAGCAAATAAGTCTTTGTCACTAATATAAGCAAGCAGCTTTACTACCTGCATATCAATGACATTCAATTAAAAAAAGTCAACATGACACAGAAATCATCAAACACTATGATCAGAGCACAGCAGACCTTTTCCAGTGTCTCCTCAATAGCTTCATCACTCAGTTTCTCGCTCCCACCTTTCTTCAGAATATTATCACAGAAAGTAGCTAATAATTCAGCACTAGAACTTCCAGCAACACCCTTGTTGCAGAAGACTTCAAAAGCTTCTTTCAGTGCCTAGAGAAGAAGACAACGTTCGAACACTATACACCAAGAATGGTATGATCTAACAATGTCATAAATACTAGTCTACCTTGTGGAAAAGAGTGTGGTTCTGGAAACAATCATTGACATAAGCCAAGTATTTGTCATGCAGCTCAATAACCTTCCTAACAAAAACCTGAAGACAACCAGAATCAGTAACCAACTATTTTAATATCCCCCTCAACCTTTAGATGTAGAAATTGATTAATTTACCTGTTCTTGTAAACCAACGATGTCCTTTTTCTCTGCCTGTAAAACAACTAGAAAAAATTTATGGCATTAGAATCACATGAAAACATTACCCCCTGACGACAAGGTATGAATTGTACAAATAGTTAGATTGTTGGTGAACTAAAGTGTGCGCACAAGCATTTTGAGCAAGTCAATCCAAACTCATATGAATCCAAGAACCAACCCCCCGCCACCTTACCTATTAGACCACGTTCAGACAGCGACGAAAGGCACTAGAAGTAACATCAAAACAAAAGAAAAGAGGACGAGGTAGAAGGAAGAGAGGTGATATAAATCAGGTTTTCATGTAAGCTAAATCATTATAAATACTTAGCTAATTCATGTAAATCAAATAAACTTCAGCTTTGAGTTTTCAAATAACATAACTTGTGAGAATTTTCTCTCAATTTCAATTCTTGCACAGAATCATCAGAACTTATCAAAACTAATCACTTTATGTTGTTCATCAATTACACCAAGGTTCTTAACACAAGTTCATCAAAGGGTCAATGTTACTTGTTTTGAATATGATGTGATTTTCCAAGGAGTCGCTTCCAAGCATAAAGTTGTTGAATACAAAGCTGGCCTTTGTGGTTCACAGCAACAGGAGGAGGAGAAATAGGAGGGGGTCATGTAATACAATATTTATCATTAGCTCAAATAGTTAGCAATTAACAGTGCAACGTCATAAGATCTTTGGATTCTTGACAAACCAAAGGGTATAAGATTATAAACTGTAAAACATCATGTGGAATGGAGAAACCCTTTTATTTTATCTAAGGGGAGGAAGGGGAATTGCTATGAGGTCAAATAAGTGGAAGATAGAACCTTCTCAGTAGGGGGGTGGAAATCAAACCGAACCGAACCGAAATTTTATATATAGAGATTTTTATTATTATTATAATTAAATATATATGATTTTATTTTATATACAACCACATGTTTTTTTAATCTAATATTAATTTAAAATTTAAAAAAATAACCATCCATAAAAATTAACTAAAGATAAATAAATAAAAAAATCTAATTCTTGAGAAAAAAATATAAATTTTATGCGTGTTAATTAATTGAATAGACAAATTTTGCATTGTACAATATTGAATTATATTTGAAATTTTTTCATTACCGGTATTTTATTAATATTTTTTCCTAAATTTATAATAAAATAATAATGATTTATAAAAAAGTTATTTGGTTTGAAATTGATAAACCAAAAGTATTCAAATCAAACTAAACCGACGGTTTGACTATAATGATGATTTGATTTAAATTGGTTTGATTTGAGAATTTTTCAAACCGAAAAGATTGGTTTGATTTGATAACAACCCTTCAAACCGACCAAACTAAACCAATGCCACCCCTGCTTCTCGGGAGTCATATCACATAAATCAGTAAAACTAAGAGCAATCATGATACAGACCTTCTTGTTGCTTGCTGCATCTTCAGCTTGTTTGACCAAAGCCATGCCTTCAGCAGTAATATGCTGCATCATACAACATAAATGTTTCAATATTTGAATTTACACAGGTGCATCTCGTATCAACCATAGCTAGAGAAATACTAGCCAAGCCTACCAACCTGCTTAAGTATACTGGAAACAGGATCTAACCCTCGAGGAATTTTGGAAAAGAGCCTGAACATTCGTGATAAATCCTCCACCTAAAACATAATTTTAAAAATATAACGAAAATAGTGATCATTTCCTAATTTGCAATTAGTCTGAGCAGCATACATTATTAAAAAGTAAATGTATAATTGCTTGTATGTACCTTGTCATCTCTAAGCAATGCATGGCATCCAGAATGCTCCTTTTCAAGCAGTTGGTTTGCATACACAGACAGCAACTCATGTTGAACTTTCTGAAAACAGAAAAAAGGGCCTCACGGCAACAATAGAAAGAATGAAAAAAAACACATTTTAATTTATGCCTAAAAGATATACAATGAAGCTCCACGACTGAGACCCACATTACAATGTTTTCTAGTATTCTGTATGGCAACGTCCTTGACTCACAAAATTAAGTAACTAACTACAAAAAAATTGGATTTATAATACAAAAACAAACACTAACCTCCAACAGCCTTGGCTCACTACTTGAATGCAAGTAGTGAGAAACCCTATCTTTCTCCCGTTTTAGACATTCCTCAGCCTGGGTTCATCAACAAGATACATTAGACACCAACTAAGATGGCAAATAAATCTATTTTTATCTGTTTAAACAATATATCCAATTTACTTTTAACATATAATCTGGACAAGAGTCTTCTAGAATCCAGTTTGACGCCTTTCGAGAATAATAAGCAGCTGTATCTTTTAGCATGGCAGCTTCAAAATCATTCTCATAGTAATCCATCTGCCCCATTCCAATTTCAACAAATATATCCAAAACATTCTTTAACAAAGCTCGGTCAATCTGCTCTCCCTCACGCTCCTGATCAATCTGAATTAAAACAACCATTTTTATTAATCGCACCCAGGAACTAACCAACAGACTCTAAATATAAGCAAAACAAATGTTATCATACCAGAGAAATTACAGCATCCCTCACTTTACCATTTAACTCCTGGTAGACCTGAAAGTACAAAAAAAAAAAAAAACATACATCATAATTTAAAATATGATTTTTGGAAAAATAAAGTACTGACAAATGGGTGATTAAAGGAGTTCTATGAACAACTACGGTTCAAGAGGTAGGGAAAGGAAGAACATACTTCACAAATATAGATAGAAAATAAGATGACAACATTATTAAAGAGTTCATTCATCACATACCAGATCACGGAAGCATGTAAGTCCAACTTCATTAAGGGGTGGAAGTGACCTCCGGGCAATAAAGTAGCGATCCAGGTAATGGAAGAAACGAGAAAGCCACCTAACCATAACTTTATGGTTTGCCCACCTTTCCACAAGCTCTCTCAACATAAACTCATCATGCTTCTCCCTCAATGATGGCAATACCTGAACCAGAAAATTCACATTGACAAATAATGAAGAGTGAGTTATTACTAAAACAATAAGAAAGCCAATATAATTGACATCTCAATATGCAAAACCCTAATTTAACAACAAGGATGGACCAAAATATGTCCTCAGTAGCACAACATAGACAACAAAAGATGTAAACTTATAGAAAGACAATCTTAGAGGTCATATCCTTAAACAATGGTGTTTTGAAAGAGAAAAGGGAAAAAAATGAACAGAAAATTAATTTTTCTCTTTAAGATGAAAGTATCATGACCTTTTTGTGACATTATATAGAGGAATCTCATATGGGAAACCTCCCACTGAGGAAGCAGAGAGAAAATACAAGTAGAAAAGAATAAGCAGTTCTTTTTTTTAGTGTAATTCCAGGTTAAGCCCAACGAATGATCAATCCATGACTGTGTCCAATAACAGCAAATACTGCAGTGCAATAGCGCATATTATGTGTTAACTGGATCCAATGATAACAACATTAAACCAGATAGCAAACCTACAACAAGAGAACAAATTTCTCATGGAGTAAACTCTTAAGTTATAACTTCTTGGCCCTATTGCAAGAAACCAAGAGAAGCTAATATTGCTGTATATGCGAAACATTGGATTATGTGGGGTTATAAATGTTCAGTCTATCCATGGACGCCCATGTTACGATCCTAGTTGGCCAAGGTATGGGACTTGGAGAATCCCACATTGAAAGTATGGGATTTCAATGTGGGGTTTATATGAACTTTAGGCTCTCCAACCCTTTAAGCTAGCTTTTGGGGGTGTGGTTCTCCCAAGATTTATAACAATTGGTATCAGAGCAGGCATTCATACGCGAATAACCCGAGACTCGGAAAGGGGTACCATACAGACCAGATTAAAATTACTGGTAGTCTCGAGAAAAAATAATCCGAATTTGGGCCAGTGTCGATAGGAATACCCTACAGGCCATATTAAAATTAATGGTAGTCTCGAGAAAAAAAATAATCCGAGTTCGGGTCAGTGTCGATAGGAATATCCTATAGACCAGATTAAAATTACTGGTAACCTAGAGAAAAAATAATCCGAGTTCGGACCAGTGTCGGTAAGAGTAAGAGCCACCGAAAACGTCGGGTGTTCAACCACGGGTAATATTACGATCCTAGTTGGCCAAGATATGGAACTTGGTGAATCCCACATTGAAAGTATGGAATTTCAATGTGGTGTTTATATGAACTTTAGGCTCTCCAACCCTTTGAGCTAGCTTTTGGAGTATGGTTCTCCCAAGGTTCATAACAGCAACAGGCAACATTAAAAGTCCACAATAAATAATTTTATGCTCCGCAACAAATAATTTTGAGTTAAAGCCAAGGGCAAAATGCATGTTCTAAAAATTATGAAAGACTGGAATTCAATTTCAATGTTCCTCACCGTAGAAGTAATATATTCTTCAAAAGATTCACGGTACTTGTCATAAAGTTGTTGGGAGTAATCGTGAGGGGGCTTTTGCGTACACATGTTGTAGATGGTTCTATAAAGAAAGTTAAGGAAAATCAACAGAACTTGCAATCCAAATCAAAACATAGATTGATTAACAACATAAACAAGTAGTATCATGGAAATGGATACGTGTAGAGCATCATGTAGTCCTCAGAGCTGAACTGTGGCTCAGGCAACCCTTCCAGGATGTTCTTGAGTTTTGTTATCCCCTTTTGCATAAACTCCCATCCTTGCCCTAGGTCAATTGTCTTCCGCTCATTCATCGTCATTGACCAAAACCTTAATTCTCCGACCCTCAAAATCAAAATCTGCATATGCAAATCATTTCAGCAGCAAAGTTTATATTCTTGCACTAACCAAAAATACTTCACTGGCTTCAAAGATTAACTCACGAACAACTTACAGACCAACACAGTTTACAACAGAAATAAATAAATAAGAACTCACTCAAACACTAGCTCAAAGTGAAGATAATTTTCATTCAAAAATATACAAAGCTGGAACTTATTGTCAATTGAAACAAAAACCCCAACTATATTTTAAAATACGAAGTAAAAACGAAAATCTCTAGAACAAATGTCACTATAAATTCCCCTCTTCTTGACCTGAAACAAAAACCTCAAGGTCTAAAACCCTAATTCTTCAATTGTCAAATGAACAACCACAAGAATACAAATTTTGAGGTCATGATCAGAAAGTAGCTGCCGTAAATACTAAACTAAAATGATTCATTTCCTTCCATTTCCTGAGATTTCTCAGTAACCAAACAAAGTAATTGCTCTAATCGGAGCTCGTAAGGAGATGTTCACGAATTCATCAAAAATTTAAAACAGAAATTCATCCAGAGTGAAGAAATGATCAAGAGATGCAATTGTAAAATCAGATTTCTGTATGTAGATATATATATATGGAGAAAGAGAAGAGATAGAGACCTGATTTGAAGAAAGAAAGTATGGATGGAGAAGAAAAAATAGGAGGTCCGACAAAGCATTGATGGCGAAGAGGCTGTTGAGGCAGAGAAGATGTGGCCCTGTTCGGGTCTCGGATCCTCTATTATTTCATTTCTCTGATTTTTTTAATTATTAATACTATATTACGTTTGGTGCAGTAATTATGTAAGAGAAAAAATAAATAAAAAATAAAATTATTATTTTTTATTTATTTGAATTTTTTATTTTCATAATAAAAAATAAAAAAATTATTATTTTAACCTTAAAAAAAATAATAAAGAGTAAAAAAATAAATATTTTTATAATTTTCATTTTTTATTCTTGTAAATTTTTCTTCATTTATTTTTATTTTAGAGAGAAATTTTTATTTTTTTAAATTTAAATGAAAAAATTTTCTTATTTTTTACCTGACTAAATAAAGAAAATAATCTTCATTTGTTTTTTCTTTTATTTTTTCTCAATTTCCATCAAAATAAACATAATTTAAAGAAAAAAATAAAAAATCAGTGATTTATTTTTAAAATTATAAATTAATAGATATGTTGAATTCAACTAAATAGTTCCAAATCAATCAGTATTTTACTCTTTAAGTTGTATCCTTACAAATTTATAATTACAATAAAAAATAGATTGTTACTTTTCTTTTATAAAAATTAATTTAAAAGATAAAATTAATTTATATAATTTAATTTAATTTAGATATATTATACATCTATTAAAATTTATTCGACTCCTTGATTAGTATTATAATTATTTATTTTTGTAGAATTTTGAATTTTTTTATTTTTAGAATTAAAATATATTAAAAAGAGTTAATTAATGATAATTAATTAAGAGAAAAAGTCAAAGAGTTAGTTGTTAATTATTAATTATTTTATTTAATTCAAGTTAATAAATTAATTAAGAGTACATATATTAAATAACCTTTCGTATTTTGTTACTTAAAATAAATATAAAAAAAAAAAAATTAATTTATTTTAATGAATATGAATATACCTTTTGGTTTTGTGTGTATAAAATAAACCCTTTGTTTTGTTACAAAACAATTTTAAAATAAAATTGAACCGACATTTTTAAAAGCATTTGATTATATATTATTAAAAATATTATTTAATTATTTTGAAGTGTGTACAATTAAAATATATAAAATTCATGTCAAATATAAATTTTAATTATATTTATTAATATTCTATTTTTAACCATTTTTTAAATATATAATAATATTAGTGGCTGGTTTGAAACAAATGAATCATAAATATTAAATTTATTTATAAATAAATTTAAAATAAAATTTATTTTGTATTTATTAATATTTTTTATTTTATTAATTTTATGAAATTCATTTGAAAATTTCATTGGTTTTATAAAATTAACATATATATATATTTATATTTTAAACATAAAACTTTTTAAAATTTAAAATTTAGAATACATTTTATAATTTAATAAAATCTATTTGTTTCAATAGGCTATGAATAGATTAATCATAAAGATTTGAAATAAAACTAGAAAAGTAGCATGAAAACCATTAATAAACATTGATCAGAGATCCGGTAGCTATCATGAATTCATGGTAGGTAAAAATGAAATTACGTATAAACCTAAAAAAGAAATATAATAAATTTAATTAATAAATGAAATCCGCTAAAGACCCATTTAATTTTAAAATATTTAATTAACAATTTACTGAAAATCATATATATATAATTTTAATTAATAATTTATATTATTATAATAATTTTATTCTTATAAGTACAAATTTATAATGGACATTCTATGAGTGTATTTAACTTTTTTCGTAGAAAAAAATAATTTTTAAATCTTATGTTAGTAATTTTCAAGATGACAGGTAGATTGATATTAAAATGTAAGGTAATCAGCATGAAACCACAAAGTATTTTTATAGATATAACGAAATAATAATAAAAATATTAAAGGGCTATTGTTTTTAATTTTTTATTCAAAGGTAACTTTATTAGCATCAACTACCATGGGGCCAAAACACCCCAATATTAATGGGCTAATCTTTAACATCAGAAAAACAAAAACAAAATTAGTGCATCAGTAAGAAATTCACAACCTCACAATATAAAACAGAGTCATCTGCCAATAGAAATTCATTACAAAGCGGCTTTCTTTTCTTCAAGTTCATCGGCACGTACACTGAGAAATTCATGTTCAACAACCTACAAAGTTATAAAATTGATAACAAGTAAATAAATTAGGATGAAATTTTGTGTCCAAAGAACCAAATTAATGTAACCTAAATTGTCACCCAACTGATCCTAAACCATCAATCAAGCAAGTAATGACATTTGTAAATGTCAAAAATAACTATTAACCTCCAGCAACTTCTTTTGTGTTTTGGCTTGCAGATAACAAGAAACTACTTCTTTCTCATGTTTCAAGCATTCTTCCACCTAAATTCAAACAACAAGAAAATAAAATAAAAATTAATTTATATCTTTCTTTTTAATCAATCTCTACACAATAATTGTTGGAAATGGAAATAAAATTAATGATACCATAAGCATGTAATCCTTATAGGACTTATTTTGTATCCAATTAGAGGCTTTTTCTGAATAAAATGCAGCACTATCCTTAAGCATTGATCCTTCGAAGTATCGATCATAATAATCCAATGAGTCTATTCCCAACTCTACATATATGGCCATAACACTGTTCAACAAGGCCTGATCAATTGGTTCTCCATCGCGTTCTTGATTAATCTGAAGATCAGAAGTTTTATAAAATTCAGATAAAGGGTTAGGGATTTTATAGAAAATAAGTTGAAAGTGATTCAATTACCATAGAAAGAACAACATTTCTTTCTTGGCCTTTTATCTCACCATATACCTGAAACTCAATTTGATACAGTACTTTGTCAGAATGAGAAGGGGTTCAATTCAATCCTATCTATCTATGTATAACAAGTGAAATTACAGAATTCCCATTACTTACCAAGTTATGGAATGTCCTCATGCTGATTTCTCGAAGCGAAGGAAATTGTACACGTGAAATAAAGTATCTTTCAATATAATAGAAGAATCTTGAAAGCCATCGAACCATAATTTTGTAATCTGACCATTTCTTCACTAACTCTTGTAACAAATCTTGGTCTTTTTTGCCTCTTAGACAAGGCAAAACCTGGTAACAAGAAATACCAAACAAATTATACCCATTTCAGTCTCAGGTATATCTAAACAAAAATACCCATTTCTTCCATCTAATTTTAGAAAAAAAAAATGTTTAAAGATCTCAGAAATTTCTCTGACCTTAGAAGTGATATGCTCGTCTAATATCTCCTCATATTTGTCATATAACTGCAGAGAAAATTCCCCGCGTGGATTTGGGCAACTGAGATTATAAATTGTTCTGCCTCTCTCAGTTAAAGAAACACATAAAGATCTAAAAAAAAAAAAATCAAAAGCAGAATGTAATTTTGAACTCATAATAACCAGATTCAAGTAAAAAAAGAAACAAAGGGTTTTTTTTTACTTATTAAAGCTATGCTTCATACTTGTAAAATAATGATGAAAATTGAAAAGGATACGTGTAGTATCTCATGTAATCTTCAGAAGTGAAAGGGTGAGTTTCAATTCCTTCCAAAATCCCATTGATCTTATCAACTGCATCTTGTAAAACTGATAATCCTTCTTCATATTCTTTGACCCTCTGAGGATCTTTAGTTGGCCGCATGCTTAGTGGTAAAGAGTTGGAATTTGATCGATCAGTAGATCGTTGACCTTTCTTTGGGGTATACAATCTTTGGATATTCCGCTCCCTAAAAGAAGCTTCTCATGACATTCATAATTCTTCTCTAATACATACGAGGTCGTTTAAATTATTAAATTAATTTTCATTAAAGAGTAATTAAATATATTTCAAAATTTTAAAATATGATTTAAAAAAATTCTTAAATACATTTTTTTCATATCACTTGGTAAAGGACTATAGTCTATATAATCCAGTAATTATTTTTCTACAAGGTTTTTTATCAGTAGCCTAACAATAAATCTGAGATTATTTTTACATGATTGTTAAAATCGGATAAAATCGATTGGTCGAACTAAAAAAATTAATATCCGAATTAAAAATTAATTCTGCTAATTTCCAAAAATTTTTCTTAAAAAACAGTGAATCGAATAGTTAACCGGTGAATCGGTTGAATTGAGTTGGGTTTTTTGATTTGAGAAAGTCATAATTTTTTTAAAATTTTTTAAAATTTTTTTATTTTTGATACAAATAATAAATATCAAATTATATTCATTTTCATCGTATATATATATAATAAATATCAGATTATATATACATATACATATATATATTATTTTTTCCAATTTAACTGGTTTGACCCGATCAAAATTTTGACTTTCTGATCTTTTATCTTTACTGATTTTTTAATTGGTCCGGTTTAAAAAATATTGTTTTTATTATATATATATATATATATATATATATATATATATATATATATATATATATATATATATATATGATAGTGACTTGGTCATTTCTTAGACCAAGATCATGACAGCCTTTGAAATAAATGCTAAAATTGTCTCTTGACCAAATTCAGTTTTGTGAGAATGAAGTATATATATATATATATTTTTTTTTATATGTATGAACCCAAAGATAAATATGTATATAACGCTTTTCCCAATGAGAGTAAATTCATTGGTCCAATGTGCACAATGGGAGCCCAGCTGATAGGGTTTTTATCAGTGTTCCACCTAGAGGGGGGCCATGAGCTCTAGGCATATGCTCGCGCAAGCATATGTGTCACGTTAAGGTAGCAAGGCTACTAATACGTATATTATGATATGAGATCAGTTCTATCATGTATGAGATTTGATAATGCCATCCTTTATAGGCATTTTATGTTCTAAATGAGAACCATGATTTGATTTGTGATATGATTTGATAGTGCTAATTATTATAAGCACTCATGTTCCTTCCAAGTAAAAGCCCAAGATTCTTTCTCTGCCCAAATATATTTTATATATATTCATGTTCATGATTTGATATCCAGATTCTAGATTTATGTTGTTCATATCTTATTGAGTTGAAAACTCATCCCTCTTCTGTGGTTTCAGGTGCTAGAATAGCTCGAGAGAGAGCTAATCCAGAGGATAAAGCTTTTTGACTTATTCTTCTCAAGAAGCTTGGATGTAATTGTTTTAGACTTTATTTTGTTATATGTATTTATATAATCATGTCTGTAGAGGTACATTCTCTTATAGCTCCGTAGTTAGATATGAGATGTTTGATTTTGTAGCCATGGATGACATTTGTAGATTCTCACTTATTCCATATTGATGTTAGATTCATATTTTGATCGGTAAGGAACAAGTAGAGATGTTATGTTATAAATGATAAATTATGAGATTTAATAATTTGTTTTGGATAAAATGTATGTTGTTATGTTTGAGACAGGTTTAATTCAGGATTTTATAGGTTTATGGTGGCTTATGCCTACTCTTGTCCTAGGACCGTCGCACCGATGGTGTCGGGATGTGACAATAAATATGAAGCATTTTAATTATTTTATATAAATTAAAAAAATATAAAATTGAACCGAAGTATTAAAGGGTTTGACTAAAATAAAAGTTATGAAATATTTAGTTAATATAAAAAAAAGAATATTTCATTAATTAAGTCAAATTTTAAAAATAAAATAATAATTTTCCATTTAAATGAAGTATTAGATTTGTCATTCAACAATCAATACTTGAAAATTGCTCTTTCATATTTATGTGTTTCTCTCTCTCTAATTTTTTTTTTTTAAGCATTGGCATTATTATCATCACCGTCCAAAATTGTGGGGCTACCATGAAAAGACCTCTCCTTGGGAGTGGCTATCTATTTATTAATATATTAAATCAAGGACATTCTTGATTTTAGATCAACATTATTATTGAGCCTCTAAAAATTATTATTGAGTCTCTAAAATTCTAAAACATCTCTAATGTCCCAGTCCGTGAACTACCCTGTCTCCATATAAATTTAGACAATTTTCCATGCTGTCAACTGAAAAAAGAGCATCAGTAGTAGTTGATTTTCTCTTTTTAGAAAATTCTTGTGTACATTGAAATTAACGAATGATTAAATATTTTAATAAATATGTATATATTAAATAAAGGTAAAATTTTTGAATTGAGATGTAAAGTAATTTCTCATGCCATATATTTCAAAATTTTGAAAATTATTATAAAAAATTTTAAAAATTATAATTTGATAGTATTTGATATAATAAATTTAATAATATATTTTTTTATGTTAAATAAAAATTAAATAAATAGTAAAAAATTATTATAAATTTTATATATCAAATCTAATAATTTATATTTATCATATTTATAATATATTTTTTATTATTTATTTTATTATTATTTAACTAAAAAAAATATATCACTCAATTCATTAAATTAAATCTTATTAAATTATAAATTTTATAAAAAAATTTAGATACTAAAATGTGTCACGTGAGGAACCCAAGAATTTCTCTATGGAAGCGCAAACAATAACTGCCATTGAAGACTCTTGTCACTGTCCATGAACTTTCTTCGCAGCAAGTCTATCTTTACGAAATTTCTACTTCTGATAATTTAATCGTTCCCTTTAACTCTCTCCTTGATCGTCCACCGTAAATGAACCACACGCAGGAAGCAAAATGAATTGCTTCTACAGTACTATGCCGCCGTTTCATGTATCGTTTTTGCTTTATGAGAAAATATTATTCAAATAACAAACGATAAGAAAAAAGAAAGAGAGAAAATAGTCTCAGGAAGGCCATATATACAATAAGCCTCGTTAAAATCTCGTTTTTGTGGTGACTGGTGAGAAATTTTTTTTTACTTAACTTTGGAAAACAGAACATCATTGAATTCTCATATTTTCTTAGCAAATTATTTCGAATGATGAAACAACCTTATGAGCTGTAAAATCCTAATTAAGAACCAAGAAAATTTTCCCTGAATTGAATGTAGTTTCAGTTCACGATTCCGTTAAAGATAATCTTGAATAACTTATTGTTTTTAAACTCCAATATTGACTAGCACTTGATTTAAATACAAATTAATCAAATTTGGATACGTTTTATTTACCTTTTCCAAGTCATTCCGAGTAAAAAGTCCCATTTTCTAAACATCTAGCTCCTGTCGTTTACACTCAAAAGCAGTTCTTAAAAGCCATTCCTCTGTTTAAATTTTGAGATGACAATATCTGCCCTCTGTGTGTCCTTCATTCGTCCTCTTGCGGCCTGTTTCTCTTTGTTCAACATCTGCTTTTCGAAATTCACAAGGAGATAAGCCCCAAATCAATGAATAAAACGAAAGGAATGGTTGGAAGATTCAAAATTGGTAAGTTTTGTGCAGAGACATAGAGAGAGAAAGGTGTTTGTTGAGGGTATAGAGAGAGAGAGACATAATGAAGGCAGAGAAGGAGAAGGGAAATATTTTTCAATTTTTTTTTTTTTTTTTTCCTTCTCTTTTGTCTTTACATAGATAAAAGATATAAAGAAAAAAAAAAGAAAATGAAAAATAAAATTTATTTTAAATTTATTTCCCTGAGGGTATAATAATTTTTTCATTAAAATTTATAAAAAAAAATGAAAATTTGGACAAAAGTACTAAATAATTGAGAGAATAAAATATTAAATAAATTTTAATACATTTTCAAGTAATACTGACTTAGGAACAAAATAATAATTTACCCTTAATTTAAATTTCATGAGTCAATGTAATTTATTCAAAATATATACAATTTTTGAATTTGGAGTAGCTGTAGTTAGCTTCCACTCGACTGATAATATTTATATGTAGAAGACCTACATTTCTTGGCCACATTGCACTTACAAGAGAGAGAGAGATGGCAAACTGCAGTTTTTGCCAACATATGGGTTACTTTCCTTCTTATTGTAATAATAATTCACATCCATTCCACTGTTGCCAATGCCTTCCAAGCTGCCAATTTTGCCAATATCATCAATCTCCAATTCAACAACAATCTTCGACAGATTCACAGCCCAAGGAGACAAAATTAGAACCCAAACCAGAAGAGATTCCACCGCGGCCGCCACAACCAAAGTCGGCGCCGCCTCCACGGGCGCCGGCACCACAGCCTCCGCCACCGCCACCACCACCAGGCACTGTAATTATTCTCTCTGTCTCTCTATATATAATATACAGATGTTTCAGTATATAAGTATACATACACTAGTGCGCAACATCTAAGATTTTTTAGATTTTATTTAACATATTTTTTAGATGGTTTCCTAAGAGCAATAATTAGAAAATAATACTTCAAATAACGTTAAATAAATCAAATGCTTAAAAAATAAAAATTTTAATTTAAATGATAATAATTATAATTAAATATAATTCTATCAAAATTTTTAAAGTAATTTAAAGTAATCCTCTTAATGAAAATAATGTTTTATAATAGTACTCTTAAATTTTAAATTAGACATTTTAAGTAGAAAAAAATATTTATATTTAATTAATGTGAGATTTCTCACATATTTATATCATTCATTTTTTTTTAATGGCTATTTATATCATTCATTGATATTGTATTTTTAACCTAAATACGGTTGAAATTTACATATATGTAATGGTAAAAAATAAATATTCTTTTTATACAAAAAGTAGGGTTTGAAAATATAAATTTAGTATTATTTTTCAATAATAATAAAAAAAAAACAACATTTTTTATGATAGAAAATTATGCCAAATTGCTATAGTTAATTCTTGTAATAAAAAAAAAGAAAACAATTAAGGTATTTAATCTTAAAAAGTAAGCAAAATAATGTTAGTTTAATTTATTTAAAATAGGAAAAAAAGAATAAAAATAATTATTTATCGACTAATTTAGGCTAAATAAATACAATTCACATTATACAAATGTTTCATTATCCCAAATTTAAAGAGTACATATATATATAAAATGACAATAAAAAATAACTTAATCTAAAGCTCAAACTCAAAATTAGGGATGAAAATTAAATCTATCAAATTGAATTAAGTAGATCAAATCAAATTGAAATCGATGATTTTATAAATATTTAATTTGATTTCAGTTTGAAAAAAAAAAACAAATTGAAAATTTGATTTGGTTTGTAATTTAAACCCTTTTTTTTCTTCAATTTCAAACTGGAGTTATATATATAGCTTTTTATTATTGTTAAAATTAAATATGTTTAGTTTTATTTTATATACACCCATATATTTTTTTTAACCTACAATTAATTTAAAATTTTAAAAAAATAACCGAATATGAAAATTAACTAAAAATAAATAAATAAATCTAATTCTTGAGAAAAAATAAGTTTTAGGTGTACTAATTAATAAAATATATAAATTTTATATTATATATTGAATTATTTTCGGATCACTACTATCAGCAATGACGGTGTAAATAAATTATATAATTTCTTAAAATTATCATGATTTTAACAAAAGTGATTATGTATTTATTTATTTTCAATTCAAAATGAAGTATTTAGTAAGTGTTTGTGTCAACATATACTTATGTAAGAATAATTAATTTTACTCCTCTCAATTGAAAAAATTGATTTCATCTCTATGTATTATGTTTAGTGATATGAAAAATATAAATTTAATTTCATTATCTCTATAACTTTTGATTCAACTAATTAATTTGAAGTTTCAGGATATAAACTGCATATATGTATTAGCTTGAGCAATTTGGGTAATTTAGAGAGAGTGAATGTTATTTTATAATATTTTTTATTAGATCACCTTATTTACAAAAGTTTAAATCAAATCAATAAAGTAAGATTTTCTATTTGATTATATTTTAGAATTTAATTTTATAATTCACTAATATGGGATATTTTATATCTCAACAGTCCTGTCAAGTGGTAATTGGTCTGGTCCAGTTGTCATTTGAGAATTTAAGTAGATTCTACAAGTAATATAATTTTTTGGTAATTTGATGAGTTATCAGTCCATTCATAATATGGTCTTCTGTTAGTTTGATGAGTTATTAGTCCATTGATATTCTGGTTTTCTGGTAGTTTGATGGGTTACCAGCCTACTGATAATATGTTTTTATTTTGGTTGCCAATCAAGTGGTTACTAGTCTGATCCAGTTATCACTTGACAATTCAAGTATATTTTATAAATAATTTGATCTTCTAATAGTTCGATAAATTATCAGTCCACTGCTAATATAGCCTTTTGATAGTTTGATGGATTACCAGCATATTGGTACTTTAATATTCTAATAGTTTGATAGGTTATTAGTCTACTGATAATTTATCTGTATTCTGATAGTTTGATGAGTTACTAGTCCATTGATAATTTTGTAATTCTATATGTATTATCAGTCTATTGATAATTTTGTAACTTTATTTGTATTCTGGTCTGATAATTTTGTAATTCTATTTATACTTTAGTAATTCTGTAATTTCGTAGGCCATTATAAAAACCTGCTCTAATACCATTAATAAATTTATTAGCTTTTACTTGATAATTGTGGGCAATTTGGATAATTTGGAGAGAGTGAAAGTTATTTTATAATATTTTTTGTTGAATCACTTTAACAATAAAAAATTAAATTAAACCAATATTATAAGATTTTCTATTTATTTATATTTTAATATTTAATTTTATAATCTACCAATATCATTAACATAAACAACTTTATATTTTGGGATTCCAGGACTTCTCAGGTGGCGTGGGGACTATCATCATACCCTCTTTGCTCGCTCAACTAGCTGGTGGCGGCAATGTAAGGAGCATTTATAATTAAGCTATTAATCAAATTTTAATTTTTTAATTAGAAAAAATATTAAGGATTCAAGAAATAATTTTTTAATGTATAAAAAGTTTTTATTTAAAAAGT